>PVKC010051006.1:0-10468 GCA_004027635.1 Crocidura indochinensis
CCTTCCTTCCTCTTTCTTCTTTCTTTATTCTTTATTTTTGGGCTCCACCTAGCAGTGCCCAGGGCTTACTCTTAACTCTGTGCTCAAGGATCACTCCTGGTGGTGCTTAGGGGATCACTTGGGGGTGGAACCCAAGTGACCATGTGTTAGTCACATGTGCTACCCACAGTGCTATCTATCACTTTCACCCCTAACAGCACTTTTCTTTTTCTTTTTTTTCTTTTTTTTTTTTTTTTGGTTTTTTTGGGCCACACCTGGTGACGCTCAGGGGTTACTCCTGGCTATTCGCTCAAAAGTCGCTCCTGGCAGGCACGGGGGACCATATGGGGAACCGGGGGATGGAACCGCGGTCCGTCCTAGGTTAGCGCAGGCACCTTACCTCCAGTGCCACCGCCTGGCCCCCATAACAGCACTTTTCACATAGAATGGTTCCTTTTAACCCCCTGCTTCTCTAAAAAAAATCCTTTAATATATCCAGAGAACATCAAGTAGATAAGATTAAGGCAACCTTTGTCAACAATAGCCAGGTAGGGTTGGAGATGAGGGTTTAGAAGGCAACGGAACACGGTGACATGTAATTCTAACAAGTGTGGCAAAGTCTGGGTGGAAATAAAGTGAACACAATTAAAAAAATTGGTGTCTATGAAGACAAGAGCAATGTTATTTATGTTATTTATATTGTCTTATAAGTGTATAATATAGTAGCAATAGTTAGTTCCAGTATGCTTCCAAATTATTTACTATTTTAATATGCTGTTAATGCTACTACATACCTATATATGATATGTACATATATATGTTTTGCATGTGTGGATATTATAAAACATGAATTCTGTCCAAATGTTAACTTCATTTAAAACTTGGACCACAAATAATTTTCTATGGTGTTCCATTTACAATTGGGTCTAAAATAAGCACATTAATAATCATTCATTTTTTTTCTTTTCCACATAATTTACTCAGTAGAAAGAATTAGTGGGGGTGTTCAGAATTAGTGCTTTACCAAAGTGGAAGAGGTGATAACGTACTTTTAGCAAAAATAAAAAAATTATTTTTAAGGACCTAAGTTAAAAATGGACATGACTAACTACATAATTATTTTTGCTGAGAACACTGACATTTACAGAACAAAAAAAGGTTAAAGCAGAACAGGATAAACTATTCATTACCCCTTAATTGACTTGATAAGCATTGTTTTATATATATAAAATAATTAGGTTAAAATTAATTTTCACCCAAGGACAAGGCTAAAATGGAGTTGATTTTATAGTATAGATTGAAGAACACAAAATAAGAAACATTAACCTACCACCTTGCTGAACACTAAGATTTATTAAAATGGAAACATGTAGTGGATAATGGTATAAGAATGATATACATAATAATATTTCCATCAGCAAGCTGGATGCTACATTAGATACATTAGAACTGACACTGCTTCATATTACAATACTCAAAGGCAAACTCGGTAGCTCTTCTGAAAAATCTTTAAAAGGAAAAGATACAAAGACATGCATCTACAAAATCTAATAAGCAAGTTTTCACCAAAATCATAAGTCACAAACTGCAATCAGAGAATCCTTATTGCCAAAGATTCAAAAACCCACACAGGTATTGTAGCAATTCTCTGTAACATTATAGTTCCAATGTCCTGGTAAGAACCTCACTATGACTGATCACTAAAAACTACATGTTGAACTAAAAGTAACTAGTTGGGCAACACACCCAACCTAATAAGTGCTTTTAAAAATTCTGAAATTGGGGCCTGGAAAGATAGCACAGCGGCGTTTGCCTTGCAAGCAGTCGATCCAGCACCAAAGGTGGTTGGTTCGAATCCCGGTGTCCCATATGGTGCCCCGTGCCTGCCAGGAGCTATTTCTGAGCAGACAGCCAGGAGTAACCCCTGAGCACCGCCGGATGTGGCCCCAAAACAAAACAAAACAAAATCTGAAATTGACTAGGGATATAACTCGGTGGTAGAGCACTTGCTTTGCATGCATGCGTGAGGTCCACAGTTAGATTCCTGGTACTATTAAAAAAAACAAAAGTTAACAAATTGTTTCCAAATCAATGTTGTAGAAACCACCAAGCACTTAGTCAGGTGTGAGTCAGGTGAGCACCCCACATTGTGGTTCAAACAAACCAAAAAAATTAATGATGATGATGATGATGATGATGATGATGATGATGATGATGATGATAGGAGTCCAGAGAGATAGTACAGTAGATTGGTAGCTTATCTTGAATGAGGCTGACCTAGGCTGAGGTGAGTATAGAGCCAGGAGTAACACCTGAGCACCCACTGACACATGATCTCCAAACCAAAAGAGGATGATGATGATGACGACAATAATGATGAAGACAATAATGCACAAAACTGGGGCCGGGAGATAGCATGGAGGTAAGGCGTTTGCCTTTCATGCAAAAGATCATCGGTTCGAATCCCAGTGCCCCATATGGTCCCCCGAGCCTGCCAGGAGCAATTTCTGAGCATGGAGCCAGGAGCAATCCCTGAGCACTGCCGGGTGTGACCCAAAAACCAAAACCAAAACCAAAACCAAAACAAAAAAAAAATAATGCACAAAACTCAGAAATTAAATTTCCTTCATTAACCGTAACAGAGTAAGAAAGGCAGAGGGAACACTGACAGATGAACAAAAACTTTTAAGATAACATTACATGGAGCCAGAGAGAACGCACAGCGGTAGGGCATTTGCCTTAGACGCAGAAGGGTGGTGGTTCAAATCCTGGCGTCCCATATGGTCCCCTTAGCCTGCCAGGAGCGATTTCTGAACAAAGAGCCAGGAGAAACCCCTGAGTGCTGCTGGGTGTGACCCCCCAAAAAAAAATTTAAAAAAAAGCTGACTTTGCATGCAGGAGGTGCATGTTCAATCCTGGGTATTACATGGTCCTATGAGCACCACTAGGAAGAGTACTCATCACTTCTAGGTATGGCCTCAAAACCCAAACCAGGGACCCGGAGAGATAGCACAGCGGCGTTTGCCTTGCAAGCAGCCGATCCAGGACCATAGGTGGTTGGTTCGACTCCCGGTGTCCCATATGGTCCCCCGTGCCTGCCAGGAGCTAGTTCTGAGCAGACAGCCAGAAGTAACCCCTGAGCACCACTGGGTGTGGCCCAAAAAACAAAACAAAACAAAACAAAAACAAAAACAAAAACAAAAAAAACCCAAACCAACCTCCTCAAAAATAATGTTGTATGAATTATAACAAGGGAAATATTTTGAAAATAGGAGAATGTATAATCTGTCCAGCACATAAACTGGGAAATAAATGATAAAAATTAGGAGTAAAGAAAAGCATCTATGTCAGCTTAAGAAAAATTAAGTTTTACTTTTCAGAAAATCATTCATGCAAAAAAAAAAAAAAACTCTTTTAGTGATGTAAATAGTCTTATTTAAAGAAATTAACTTAAGGGTGTATGTGGGGGAGGGGGGGCGGAGAAACAGTACAGAGGATAGTGCATTTGTTTTGCATACAGCTAATCAGATTTGATCCACAGCACCTCCTATGGTCCCTGAGCACTGCCAGGAATGATACCTGAGTGCAGAGCCAGAGCATCACTGGGTATGGCCCCCAAACAAAACAAAACAAACAAAAAACTTTTTTAAGAAATTTTTTTCAATTTTGTCTAAATTTGGGTCCAAAATGCAATTTAGCAGGAATGAGCTAATAAGATGATTTGAAATTGTCAATTTGATTTATCACTATATATATATATATATTTGGTTTTTGAATCATGCCCGAATTACTCAGGGGTTACTCCTGGCTCTACACTCAGAAATCACTCCTGGCAAGCTCGGGGGACCATGGGATGCCAGGATTCGAACCACCGTCCATCTGCATGCAAGGCAAATGCACCTTACCTCCATGCTATCTCTCTGGTCCCTGCAAAAGAATATTTTTTTATTTAATCCTTTTTTTATTTTGATCTAAAGGAATATTTTTATCCTTACTTTAAACTTATTTTTATACCTCTTATGAAAATATGCTTTAAAATATATTAGTACATAACTTATAATTAGTACACAACCTAGTACATAAGCTCAAGTATAATTCAAAACCTACTTTGCAATTCTAAAGATATTTAAAGTATTAAAAAACTGATAGATATTTCTTCTCTATTAGAAAACATTCTATAAAGAACAGATCTTCTGTCAAAGAAGCAAGGCTGACTTTCTCTATCACCCTTTCTAAGAACCCTGAGAAAATGACATGTCAATTAGATAGGAAACCCATTTCAAAGTCTGCAGGACAATGCCACTAATTGGCAACAATTAGTATTGAGACAATGTTTAATGAGAGAGTTCCTTGGGAAAGTGGGATTATCTCAGAGTGAGCCCAAGAGAAGTCAGGATGAATGGGCAATTTTGAAATTACTATCAATGTGTCATAAGATACTTCTGCAGTGCAAAGAAACTTCCTTCCTGGAAACCTACCCAACATTCTGTTCTGTGTCTGTCCAATTTTACCACGTGGACACAGGAAATGTGGCTCTGATACCTGTGTTTAGAAAACGCTGCAGAACGGAACCTAAACGACCAAGAAGGCATTTTCCAGCTTGAATTGACTAACTATAACTTTGGTGTTTCTTCTTGCTTAGTTAGCCCTTCATCTTAGTTTAGCAAATGCAATTAGCCTCTCAGAGGGCTCTAAGGTCAGGAAGTCTTAATTGGAATTATAGGTCTTTACAAGTAAATGTCTTTTTCAACTTCTGCCAGCCTCATTACTATTAAAAATCTTTCAATTTGTCAAAACTCCATCCTACTATTTCAACTTCCTTTTAGACTTGAGAGACTTAATTACTAATCAGCACTTGCTTTATATGTTTTAAACATGTATCTTCCTTTATCTGTTGCATACATATACACCATTTTTTCTGTGCACAGTTTCAGGGACCAAAGGGACCCATTCTTCTCCTTCCCAAATAAATGCCTCCTGTAGAGACACCATGAGTTCTTTCCATACCTGAGTTTCCCTTTAAAATAGCACCCTGTAGTTGATTTCTGGGAATAAAATGTACTTCAAAGTGAAGTTTAGAGACACTTTTTAGGAAAACCAAGAAATGTGAAGTTTAGAGTAACTTTATAGGAAAACCACCTCAACTTTGGATGCAGCATCTTTTCCTAAAACTGCAACGGTAAAAACCCCAAGGAGGAGTAGATTTCCATGCCCAAAATATACTCAGAAAAGTTCTAGACTTACTTCCCAGGTTACAACCCCAAAGTCTTGTTATTTTAGTCTAATCTAAAACAATTCTCATTTAAGCTCATTTGTTATCTTCCCCCAGCTGAAACTGGTAAACAATACAAGAAAAGAAGGAAAGGAAACAAGTCTGGGAATATATGGAGACATGGAATAACAGTGGAGCCCGAACTAGAGGCAGGAATTAGACAAGAATGGTGAGTGCCACACTCACTCCCTGTCCACAGACACCCCAATAGCATTAAGGAAAAGGCTCAGAAGGGAAAAGAGAAAACAAAAACACTCAAATGTGTTTTCACATTTGTTTTAACATGTGTTTGCGATCTTACGAACTTAAAAAATTTCAAATCAGGAGAAAGCCTGCACTAGCAAGAACACTTCTCCCAAATACTTTCAGGCCCCTTTCATGGTAGGACATTCATGAAATCTATTTTTTGCTCTCTGGAAACTCTGGATTTGAAATTTTCATTGACGCTCCCTAAACACAGCCTTGCTACAACAGGGCTTGAATGTCCTGTGCCCAAAGGCACTCACTGGCCCTCTCCGGTCTCAGTTAATTTTGAACAAAAGAGTTATTACCTCACTGAGATGTTTCTGATAGAATAAATCATGGTGTTTTTCTTGAATGCATTTGTAATGACAGAACAGAAACCACAGTAACCCTTCTGCAGTCTCATTGGCCATTGAATGTCCTTTGAGAACAGCTCTTTATTAAAAAAAAATAAAATAAAAACTATCAATACCTAGAAAGGTAGTTGTAAAAATGTCACCATTTTAAAGCAACAATACAGCTCTGATGGAGCAGAGGATAAGAGGATAAGAAATAATCCTGTATTGAGAGTTGTGGGTCATGTTTGACTACAAGCAGTCCCCCTCCCCACCAACTTTCCACTAAGATCCAGATATAAATCCAGGCTTTGTGCTCCCTCTGCTGGCTCTGGAGCTGCTGAGCCCATACTGGAATACTTGTTTGTCCAAGGTGCCCATTAGAGGACAATGAAAGGCACTGGCATGTCTCTTATAGACTCTTCCAGATGGAGTCCTGCCTCCTTCTACAAGCTTGGAGGACATGATGAGGAGAATGAACTTGACCCAGGTGGGGTGAGGCAGGAGGTTAAGAAACAGAATGATTCTGATTTTGATTCCAAACCCGGTGCTCCTTCAAGTCCATAAAGATCTCATGTTCCAGTAAGATAGTCACTGGATGATGCTGTGTGTGGCCTGGAAGCTGAGCTCATCTTTTGTTTGTCTTGTTTGTTTTTGTTTTGGGGTCACACTCATGAACAAGACAAATGTCCTGTCCCTGTGCTATTGCTCCAGCCTCTAAGCTCTTTCTTAGGCCACATGCAGATTTGCTTTACACTAAAACATAATTGCAAGATGCTGTGGGCATTCGACCTGGACTCAATACAGACATACTGAACTCAAAGGATGCCAACAATTCTAATTTTCTCTGAGAGCACCTTGAATTAAAGTGACTTATTACAAAGTTTCCTAACAGGATGACTATTTAAATTTCTTCTAACGTGTTTTATCATTTGCCCCCAAATCAGAAGTCATAACCACTACACCTTTAGGTCAATTAAAAAAAGAAGCCATTTTTGTCACTGATGATGATAAATAGGACGAGAAAGGTACCCTGTGGTGTGCCTATAACATAACCAGTACAGGGAAAAGGCACTAGAGAAATAAGTGTAAAGACTCATCTATGGGGTCAGAGTGAAAGCACAGCAATGGAGTGTTTGCCTTGCATGCAGCTGACCTGGGACAGATCCTGATTCAATCCCCGACATCCCATAAATGGTCCTCCCGAGCCTGCCAGTGATTTCTGAGCACAGAGCTGAGAATAACCCGAGCGCTGCCAGGTGTGGACAAAAACAAACAAACAAAAAAAGAGTCATCTATGGTGGGGATTTGTGGGGAACTAACTAATTATAGAGAAGGAATCTAAGAGACAGGAACATGTTCAAATCCCTCCTTATCCTTCTCTGAAACAAACTGCTTGGATATTCTGTTCATCTATTTATAGAGGATACTCATACTGCCACACCTAACTTAATCCTTCTGCAAAAAAAGAAAAAAGGATAACATAAAAACATAAAACTGTTTTATGTCTTATAGATTATTTTCTTTGGAACTTTAAGCTAAGGGGGTGGACATATATCAGATAGGGCACTTGCCTTTCATGCAGCTGACCTGGATTTGATCCCCAGGACCCCATAATATTTGCCTGAGACCCTCTAGGTGTTGATCCCTGATCACACAGCCAGGAGAAAATCCTGAGCATCGCTGGGTGTGACTCCCCCAAAACATTTATGCTCAAGTGAGTTAATGCATTTCTTACTTTTAGCAAACTCATAAATGCTCATTTCCCACAGCTTAAGTTAGTATTAGATTCCCATGACTTTTGCATAATAGATGTATTTATTTGTCAAGGGGTCTGTGTGGAAAACTGAAAACATGAGCTCTAGTCTGATAACAATACTATTTAGACAGATACAAACAGTCTGGGTTTAAAGAATCTAATCTATACAGACAAAAAGTAAATATTTATTAAGCTAGATATACAAGTCTATCTTTGCAGAGAAGAGACATTTGTTTCTTGATGAAAGATAAACTGTTATCTAAATTATGGACAATTTTTATTCAAAGTGAAGTTTAAAGCTGTATTCCTTTTGAAAACACAAAACGAAAGACATCAATTCTTATCTCTGTTCTCTAGTAGAGATTAGTTTTTATTTTCATGGAAGAGAATTATATCAGAATCTAAGCAGGAAAACAATGCTAAAATGAATACAATTTCTCAGTTATACAGTGATAGCCTTATATGACAGCACAAACAAAAAATGTCAACGTTTTTAGAAAGGAAAAATTAGCCTTAGTTAAAAGTTAGCCTTAGAAAATTAAGGGGTGAATGAAGAGATAGTACAAGGGTAAGGCATTTGCTTTGCATACAGCCAACTCCCATTCTTTTCCAAACACCTCATGGTCCCTTGAATATTAGTAGGAGTGACCCCTGAGCACAGAACCTGGAGCATGCTCCTTCCCCTCAAAAAAAGAATTCAGAGGAAACAGGACACATAATTGTGTCTTTTAACTGTACAATGAAATAATGTAGTTCATTTGTTCTCAAGGAACTCAATAGCCAAGCTCATAAACTATGCAGGAAACTGATTTTTCAACTGAAATTACAGATAACAATATTCTTGCTCTAGATATTATAAAAAAAAAGAACATTAGAATTATTGAGATATATTTGTGCTCCAATATGCTTCTCTTAATAACTTCATTTTACTGATATTCAGCTCCCTTATGTGGAGTGATGATATGATGGGAGAAAGCTCCAAATATGCTAGGTGTGACAGGCAAAGGAGACAAAGAATGTCAAGACTCTTCATAGGAAGCTTAAGGACAAGGCCCAGATCATTCAAGATGATCTGTATGGAGGTCTGGAATTTCCTAGCTCCCTGATGTAAAATCTGGAGAATGTTAACAACAAACTTTGGCTTTTATTGGGGAGAGGAGGGTACCCAATGTATCCTGTGCTCAAGGCTTCCTCCTGGCTCTGCACTCACAAATCACTCCTGGTGGTACTCAGGGAATCATATAAGAGTACCAGGGATCAAACTTGGATCAGTTGACTGCAAGGCAAGAGACCTACCCACTATACTGTCTCTCCACCCCCAAACTCTGACTTTTAAAAACTATAAAACCAAACACAGTACTTCTCTGAGCTGGCAGAGCACAGGCCATCTACTAAGACACAAACCTGGCCAAATCACCTCAAGTTAGCAGTTATCCTAGAGGCATTTAGATGGATATCCTCAAAGCAAGAAAACTGCTCTGAGAGAAGTGGAAGGTAACCAAATTTGATGAGAAACTCAAAGCAAACCGTGCGCTTCACACCTTTGAGGCATGTCATGGTCTGAGATGTCTTGGTACTACATAAACTTTTGGATTTAAAATCCTTGATTTTAATAACACTTTGATCCTATAAGTGAACATTATTCTAGTTAAAGATAGTTCCTTTGGCTTAGAATAGAAGTCTCTACAGTCTAATATTCATACATCTACAATATAGTCTGAATTTACTGTGTACATGCGAGCTATAAGTAAATTGATTTGTTTGATCTTCTCAAGAAATTACTATCTAGGGGCTGGAGCGGTGGCGCAAGTGGTAGGGTGTTTGTCTTGCATACACTAACCTAGGACGGACTGCGGTTCAATGCCCCAGTGTCTCATATGGTCCCTCCAAGCCAGGAGAAATTTCTGAGCACACAGCCAGAAGTAGCCCCTGAACATCATTGGGTGTGGCCCAAAAAACAAACAAACAAAAAAATTGCTATCTGGTTTTATTGACTTTCTTCTTGTTTTCTTTTCTTTTCTTCTTTTTTTTTTCCAATAATGACTTTCTCTTCTTTATGTGTCATTTGTCTCATATTAATTTGCCTTTCTTTTTCTAAATTCTTTAGGTAGAAGTTGATTTCTTTCACTTAAGACCTTCTTTTCCAGTATAGGACTTTTAGGTTATTAAATATCCCTCTGAAATACTTCTTTCTGAGATCCTATATTTCTGCTCTGTGTTTATTGTTGGGGGGTGGTGTTTGAGGTCACAACCTATAGTGCTCAGGGACTACTCCTAAATTTGTGCTCAGGAGTGACCATTGGTGGTGCTCAGTGACTATACACAATATAGGCATTTTAAACTGGGGTGATTCACATGCAAACCAAGGATCTTACCTCCTATTTATCTCTCCAGCCTTGATCTATAGTATTTTCACTTGGTTAAATTACTTTTAAAATTTCCTTTGAGTTCTCCCTTGATTTATGGATTATTCAGAAGAATATTATGTAATTGTGTAATAAATTTGCGGGATTTCCAGGACAACTTTCTATTACTGATTTTGGTGGTGATTTCTTTTGGGGCAGAGGGCATGATTAGAATCCTTTCACCTGTACTAAAATTTACTTGATGGCACGAAACTTTACTAAATATATATTGCCACATACAAATGAGAGAAAAATTTGGCTACTATTGGTTGGAAGAATCTATGAAAGTATACTAGAACAGGGAACAAAGAGATTGCAGGTAGTGTATATACAAAAATCAAACAACCACAAAGTTTCTTCTTTTGTAAGAGATCAACCCTAGCCTCCCAATTCTTACCACAGACTGTGTTCTTCACACGGACTGTATAGAAAGAGGAGGTACAGTAAACGCACCCTATATACACCTCAACCCAGA
>PVKC010051007.1:0-10484 GCA_004027635.1 Crocidura indochinensis
GTCTCTGAAATGGGGAGAAAAGAGATGGGATGGGGTGTGAGTGAACAAGCTTAGTTCCATGATGTCTCATAAAAGCCAGGCACTCACTTCTCTTTCCCCCCACCCCATGCCCCAATTCTTCTGCTCTTTCTGGTCCCCAGGTTGTTGGGGGTAATCAGGCTATGGTGGGGACATGGCCTTGGGGTCCCAGAGGAAAAGATATAGCTAGAGAGAAGAGATGAGGGGTTCCTGAAAAGTGCTAGCACCCCCATCTGCAGGACCTGGATCTGGGGTGCTGGTTACATGCTGCTTAGTCCTGTCTGCAGAGCTCACATCTGGAGGGGCAAGGCACATTTAGTGTGAGGCACTCCCAGAACCCCCTGAAATATGAGATACCCTCAGAAGAGTGAGGACACCCAAAATATCCTGAAATGTGAGTCAGTGCAGTCTCCCCAGCCTTGAGTGACAGTTGAGGAGCTGCTGGTTTCCCAGGGGAGTTGATAGGTGTCAGCTTGGAGGAGCCAGTGAGAGCAGACAGCAGGAAGGTTGTCACTCTGGCTGACATCAAGACAGCACAGAGCTGTCCTCTCACCCCTAATCCCCAAATACTCACCAGCTGAGTGCTGAGTGCTGACTCCCAGCTCTGTGCTCAGAGCTGACTTTTGGCTCTGACTCCTGGCAGAGTTTGGGAAACCCTATGCAGTGCTGGGGATCATACCCAGGTCAGCTGCATGTATGAGCAGCAACTCTTGCTGTCCTCACAGGCCTCTCAGAATGTTTTTTATTTCTTCCTGCACTCCCCTACTTCTCCTTGAAGCAGCAAATGCTGAGGATAAAGTCATACAGGCAGTCACTGGCAGAAGGAGGAGGGCCAGGATCCTGATTCAGGGCTCATAGGCAGTTCCCTGCATCACCCCTTTCCCAAGGGTCCCTGACTCCCCAGCATAAAATCCTGCTTGGTCGAGTCTGGAGTTAAGTCTAGAGAAATGTTCTGGCTTGGGGGGGGGTCTTATGGGTAACCCACTTTCTTATCTTTATCTCCCCTATCTGGCATATGACCTGGATTGTAAGTTGTCATAGGGATAGGGACACTGGCATCCTATGAAATAAAACACTTCCCCCACCAGCCACCCTAAAGGCTGGTAAGACTGGGGCACCAGGAGATGGGGGAGGGGACTTGACTGAAAATAATCAAAAAGTGAGGTACTGTAATACTGGGGGTGGCAGCATCTACTTCTCAATAGAGGAGAGCTTTCTGCTATGCCACTTAAAGGTTGATTGAGGGACCAGAGAGCCAGGACTGTGGGGATGGCTTCCATTTTGCCAACCCAGGTTCAAATCCTGATATCACAAACAATCCCCTAAACCCCTAAGACTGATCCCTGAGTGCAGACCCAGGAGTCAGCCTGAGCACCACTGGGTATTATCCAACCCCCCCCCCAAAAAAAAAGAGAAAAAGAAATAGAAAAAAGAAATCATTTCCTAGAATAAGACTATTTCTAGATCCAGGATCAGGACCAGGGAGCAAACTGAAAGGACTGAAATCTGCCTTTGTGCTTGAAGCCCTGAGTCTGACCCTTATGAACTGCCAGATGTGGCTTTGGAGGGCACAGCATTGCTGGCTTTTGCATCACTGTATTCTGGACTGGGAGCTCAGAACCATTGATCCTCACAAATCCAGAATTTCTGGAAGTGACCCAGTCTCCCAGGCCCCCCAAGTGTGGGCAGTAGGGGTGTGCTGTCCTCTTACCTAGGAATCACAGCTCTCCTTATTGGAGCCCAGAAATCGTAGGGTGTGAGGTGGGAGGACTAGGCATGTGCACAGAAGAGGAGACTAAGTCCAGGCCCAGGGCTGGCCAGCTGGGGTCCTTCTGGAGCCTACTCAGAGAGGGTAACCCTCTCTTCCACTCCCTCTCTTCCCCCTGAACTTCTGGATTGTCAGTACCTACAAGCTGGGTGTTCCTATTACTTTGCAATGGAAATGTCTATAGATTTTTAAGGGGGAGTGGTTGGGCCACATCCGACAACGATATGGGGTTACTCCTAGCTCTACACTCAGGTATCACTCCTGGTGGTGCTCAGGGGACTCAGTGATTAAACTTGGGTTGCCACTTGCAGGCAGGTGCCTGATCCACTGTACTCTCTGGCCCCAGCAGTGGAAGTGTCTATTGAGTCCAGGTTTGCTATCCTGCAATAAAGTGGGGGAACCCAGGCCCTCTTGGTGGGGCGAGGGAATGATGTGCTCTTAAATCAGTGCTTAGAGCTGCATTTTTTTTTTGCCTTGGTGCTACAAATAGAACCAGATCCTTCTGCATGCAAACCTTTGCTTCCTGTTGGAATTTGATGCCATGTAATCCCCCCCCCACGTCGCCTGTGTCTCAACTTCCCGTCCCGTCTCTCCTGCTCTTCCACCTTGGGAGGGTCCCATCTCCCCACTCCCAGCCCGTACCTGCCCTTACCAGTGAAATCTACAATCTCAAGAGAACTGTTTCATGCTCTGCAAAGCCTTGTCCTTGCTGCCTCCTTCCTTCCCCCGTCCTTCCCACCCCCTCTGTCCTTCCCCGCCTGCTCCATAGCAGAAACTTGGCAGCCTCTGAAGGCCCCTACAGACCGGCTGGTGGATTCCCACCCCTCCCCCCAAAACCCAGAGCCCTGGGCCTCCCTCCATCCTGCGGCTTGAGGCTTCCCTGGAGGTTGAAAGATTCCTGGATCAATTTCTCCAGCCTGGGCTCAAGGACACCTTGGCTGTCTGTATGCTGCACCCACACTGCACCCCCTTCTTGCAGCGTCTGGGTTTCCTGGGTGAGGCAGCCCTGGAGGAGGGGATAGAATTGGCATTTGCTCTCTGATCTGGGGATCCCTGGGGCTGTCCCACATTTCCACCTGCTTCTGTTGTTCCAGTTACTCATTCACCCGTTAAACTCTTTTTTTTTTTTTTTCTGGTTTGGTTTTAGGACCACAACTGGCAGTGCTTAGGGTTTTGCTCCTGACTTTATGCTCAGGGATGACTCCTTGTTCTGTGCTCAGAAATGAGTCCTGGCTCTGTGCTGAAGGATGAGTCCTGAATGTGTACTCAGGGATCTCTCCTTGCTCTGTCCTCAGAGCTCACTCCTGTCTCAGGGATCACTCCTGGCAGTGGTTAGGAACCTAACCCAGGCCAGCCATATTAACTAGCTCTCTAGCCCCCGAGGGTGTACAAGGGTTATACCTTCTGGTTCCCAGGAGGCCATGCAGACCCAGAATCAAACTTGGGGCCTTATACATGCTAGGCTTGTGTTGTTTTGACTCCTTGAACTTTTTCCAGACCTCAAGCAAAACTCTTTATTTTATTGGGCCATGCCCTGCTGTGCTCAGGGCTTACTCCTGGCTCTGCAGTCAGGGCTCATTCCAGGCAGGTTTAGGAGACCATATGGGATGCCAACGATCTGCTGCTTGCAAGGCAAGCACCTACCCATTCTATTACTCTTGCAAAATTCTTTATTAAGCAGCTAAAGTATGAGCTGCTTGGCAGAGAGAGGGGGGGGGAGCAGGAAGGAGAAGACCAACTGGTGCTGAGTTGGGGAGAGAGGACATCAATAGAGAGAACTATTGGGGGGCCCGGGAGATAGCATGAAGGTAAGGCGTTTGCCTTTCATGCAAAAAGGTCATCTGTTCGAATCCCGGTGCCCCATATGGTCCCCTGTGCCTGCCAGGAGCAATTTCTGAGCATGGAGCCAGGAGTAACCCCTGAGCACTGCCAGGTGTGACCCAAAAACCAAAAAAAATAAAATAAAATAAAAATAAAGAACTATTGGGAAAGGCAACAAGGACTTGGCAAAAATGACACAGTGGGTGAACCCCAGTGAAGGGGTGGGGGACCTGGTTGGTATGTCAGTGAGTGCTTTCAGGGCTTCTATTGGAAGAGAACAGGAAGGAGAGACAGAAACATGAGAAATCAGAGGCTAAGCAAGTGCAAAGGCCCTAGAATGAGAAAATAATAGGAAGTGCCAAGGCCTGGGAGGTGATGGGATAGAAAACAACCCCATACCATCCGGACTGAAGATTTGATTCCAAGTGCAATGGGAAGGCCTGAGGTGGTGGGGGGAAGAGCTGGAAGGTGAGAGAAGAAACTCTCCGTTTTCATCATCTATTTTGCTTTGCATTTTTGGTTCCCTCCAAATGCTCTTTAGCTATTTCAAGAATTCAGAGTTTAAGGGCGGAGGGTGGTTTACTGCATGAAACATCATCCAAGGAGCAGGCAGTAAAACATGGGAGACAGCCAAACTGGCTGTCTGTGGGCTGGGGCCACGGGGTGAAGGGGTCCTCAGGGCTGGGATCAGGGGGGCAGCATGAAGAGGCACTAGTGCAGCTCCCAAGACACTAGGGAGCCGAGAATCTGCACCACTCTGCCTGCCAAGGATACGAGGGGAAGGCTAATGGGGGCCCATTTGGGGGCTCAGTTCTGTTCCCTGTGTGCTCTTTATTTTCCTTATGTCCCTGTCTAGGACTGACCACACCTCCCTTTGGTGCGTTGGAGGCAGCTAGAGAGGCTGTGTGTGCTTTGGACATTTGAGTGGGGCTAGTGGAGGAGAAAGAAAAGGGGGGCTTCCTGCCATTGACCCTTCCAACACCCCTAAGCCTACATTACATGGTGGGGGGTCCAAGACCTCCTTGAGGTTCTTCAGCTGCCCAGGAAAAAAAAGGGAGTGCAGGTTTCTTCAGGAGATAGCATGCATTTGTCTGGCAGGGGGCACATCCCAGACGAGCCAGGGAAAGGGAGGCCTCCAGACAGTGGACCTGAGTTAGCCCTGCCTTGCGTTAGCACCATCCACATATATTCCCTAGGTGTTAGCCACGCCCCACCCTGTACATTAGCCCTGTTCCCCACTTTAGCTCTAAAATGTACTAACCTGCACATTAGCTCTTGTAGCATTAGCTCCGCCCTCCACCCATGTGATGAGTTCCCACCTTCCACATTGGTCCCGCCCTCCACGTTAGCTCCTCCCATACATTAGCCCCACCCTCCGCGTTGGCCCCACCCACACGGTCCCTCACATGGTCTTAGTCCCGCCCCACGTAGCTTATATTATTAGCCCCACCTTGTGGTTAGTCTTGCGCTGCCACTAGCTCTGCCCTCCCTTTGACTACACCTGCTTTGACCTCAGCCACCACGTTCTGCCTGTCTGGCAAAATGCCCCATCTATCCTAGATTTGAGTTTCCTGGTTAACACATTTCCCCAGGGTCGTCCTACTCTTTGCAAATAGCAAGGACTGTTGCTAAGATACAGATGATAAAAGTTGAGAGAGGAGCTGTCCAAACCTAGAGACGTCCGGAGGGGGTGGGGCAAGCAATTTAACACAAATTAAATTGAGATAAATTAATGGTTTGTTTCTTTAATTAATTGATTTTGGCTTCGGGGTTACACATGACAGTACTCAGGGTCTGTACTTAGAGGTCACTCCTGGAGGAACTCAGAGGTCCTTGTAGGGTGCCAGGGATCAAACCCAGGTCAGTTGTTTGCAAGGCAAACACTCCACCCACTATCCTATAGCTCAACCCCCAATTTATTGAGGATTTGGGCTGTTCCTGGATCTGTGCTCAGGAGTGAACCCTGACGGTGATGCCAGAGACCGAACCAGGGTCCGCAATGAGCAAGGCAAACAATTTAATCCATGCACTGTATATATTATATTAGTATATATTTCTACTATGTATTTTTTGATTTTTTGATTTTTGGGTCACACCCAGCAGCACTTAGGGGTTACTCCTGGCTCTACATTCAGAAATAGCTCTTGGCAGGCTTGGGGGACCATATGGAATGCCAGAATTTGAACCACCGTCCTTCTGTGTCTAATGCAAATGCCCTACCGATTTGCTATCTCTCCAGCCCCATTCTATATATATATATATATAATGCAGGATCTGGGGATATATTATAGTAGGCACATGCTAACTGTGGCAATACATGGCCCTTGAGTATGGGCAGGAGTAACTTTGCTGGTCCCATTACTTCATTCTGGGGTTCTCACACTTTGCCACAGTTCAGTATGCTAAGAATCCCCAGTAATGGCCTCCAGGCCACTTGAACATTGCTTGGGAGGAGCCAGAAAGAATGATTCAGCTACTGCCCCATCCCTGTGGTCGGTAGCCAGTGCTCACTCTCGTCATGTCCCAGTTAGAGGTGAGACTAAATCATGTGTGTGGTGAACCCATCCAAGCTCAAGCCTGGGTGGGAGGGATCCCTGTGGAGGGAGGTGGCCCATCATCCAAGTAGGTAGGTGGGCCAGAAAGGGGGAAGGAGAAGCAGAGCTGTAGTAGAGGTCTGCAGCTGCTGGGGTACAGATGCTCTTTGAGAAACTGGAACTGGCCTGTGGGTCCCAGGGTTCTGCTGACCTGGTGCTGATTGTCCTTTCAGGTCAATGAAATCTATCATGATGAATCCTTGGGCGCCCACATCAATGTTGTGCTGGTACGAATTATCCTGCTGAGCCATGCCAAGGTGAGTGCTTCTAGGAGCTTCTGGTGCTTTCCAGGATCTTCCTGTGCCTACTAGAACCTTCTGGTTGGCTTCTGGTGCCACCCAGAAGGACACATTGCTTCTCAAACCTCCTGGAGCTTTCTGGTACCTTTTAAACTCCTTCCACAAACATCTGTACCCCAACTCTCAATGGGATTAAGCCTTCCAGAACGGTAGGGGTAGGGATCCCTTTGAAAGTGTTTGTGGTTGCCCATTTCTTCCTTCCCAGCTGACTTATGCTTCCTACAAGAAAACAAGAAACTTGTTACTCATACCATCCCCCCATTTAACCATTTACCTACTTCCCTTCACCTTCACCCCATTATTTGCATGGAAGTTTTGGGGCCAGTGAGGTAGTTTGGAACACATAATTGGCATGATCAAGGCCCTGAGTTCCATCCCCATGCCTGCACGTCCTCCTCCCACGAAGTTGCTCCAAGTACCCCTGACCTGCACTGAGCTGAGTTCCATGGAAGTTGCTTGAGGTCCCCTAGCACTGTAACTATATTTGACTGTAGGACCCAGATATAGGACAAGGACTAATTTGCTAGCCTTGCACAAAGCCAACCCCATTCAATCCCAACACCCCACAAGGTTCCCTGAGCACCACTAGAGGCCACTCCTGAGCAGAGAGTCAGGAATAATCTGAGTGCCACTGTGTGTGGCTCCCAAACCACTCCATGTCCTCTCTCTCCCCAGGCAGAGTTGGCTTCTTCACTTCCTCCTGAATCTGAGTTTTCCAATCCTTAGCTTGAGGGCCATTAATTATTACGTTTATTCAACCTGTCTGTTTTTCTGCCCAGTATAAGAAACTACTGGCTCATGGGAATAGAAAGCAAAGGAGGCAGATTTGTTTGCTCTAATCTGGGTTTCTTTTTTTGGGGAGGTGGGGGCACACCTAGTGGCACCCAGGCCATATTCCTGGCTCTGTGCTCAGGGATCATTCCTGGTGATGTAGTACCCAGAGTACTACATGAAGTACTAGTAATTGAACTAGTAATTGAACTTTGATTGGATTCGTGCAAGCCAATCAAGGGAAAGGGAAAGATAAAGAGGAGGAGGAAGAGGAGAGAGAGAGAGGAGAGAAAGAGGAGAGAAGGAAGGAAAGAGAGAGGAAGAAAGAGGAGAGTGAGGGAAAGAGATGGGGAGGTAGAGAGAAACAGGGTTGTGACAGGTAGAAGAAGGTAGAGAGAGGTTGGGAGGTCTGGAGTCACAGAGATGAGCAGGAGGGGAGCCCAAAATTGCTGAGCAGTGAAGTAGCGGGTGTTCTGCAGGCTGTGGCTGTCTGACCCCAGGTGGTTCTATGCAGGCTGGATTATGGGGAGAAATGACAAGAGGGTGTGAACATTCAGCAGTGTGGGGGTCCCTGAAACTCTGAACAGGAACCATGACTGCAATGATGGAACAAGTGCAGAAGAAAATCTTGAGGGAACTCCAGAAAGTGGGGTGCTCTGGGCTTTATTGAGTTGGGGACTTGGAATTCTGTGCACTGGAGAGCAGGTGAGTGAAGATATTAACCCCAGAGATGGGGATCCCTGAGTGGTGAACTAGATGTGGGAAGGCGCAGAAAAGACCAAGCAAATTTAATTGAGAGACTTATTGAGGAGGATCCCAACCTAGGGGACCCATTTTTGAGAGAAAGACGAGTTTCATATGCAAAGCCAAAGATGTTGTGTACAAAGAAATGAGGGTCTTGTGCAAAGGCATGAGTGAGGAACTGCCAACCCTCAAGGGAGAATCCAGAGGCTTGAGTCCTCCCCCAACTCTTCAGGCACAGCATATGGAATCTCCTCTCTCATGTCAGAGAAGGTAGATCCTTGGCTTGAGCCATCTGGGAAAATGAGGAACAGATGGGAACATGACAACTGAGTTTTTATTTCACTACAGAAAGAGAAAACACTTGTCTCTGAAAGAGTTCTGCGAGGTTCTAGTCCCTGTCCCGCCTAGTCCCTGAGCTCCACATGGAATGACCCTAGAACCCTGTCACTACTAGGTGTGACCCCCCCCCCCCCAAGAAACAAATAAATTGATACAGAAAATTCAACAGGGACCAGAGAGATTGGACAGAGAGGAAAGCATTTGCCTTGCATATGGCCAACCTGGCCTCCATCCCTGGCACTGTAGGGCCCCAAGTCCTGCTGGGAATGATCCCCAAGCGCTGAGCCAGGAACAATTCCTGAACACAGAGCCAGGGGTGATCAATGAGCACAGAGTCAGAGTGATCCCTCAGCACTGAGCCAGGAGTGATCCTTGAACACTGGGGAGTGTGGCCCCCTTCCCAAATGAATAACTGTCACAATTTCTAAAAACTCTAACCAACCCGTATGGCATGAAACCATATCAGGGAAGAAGCAGATACAATTATTTACTTTTGGTTTGAGGCCACACCCAGGGACACTCAGGGGTTACTCCTGTCTCTGCACTCAATGACTATTCCATCTCAGGGACCCATATGGGATCGAAACTGGGTCAATCTGGGTGCCCTCCCCACTGTACTATCTCCTCAGTCCCCAAGACATAATTATTACTGCAGGTAAAAGGGGGAAGAGTCCTAAAAATATTCTAAAACTGACAAAGAATTCATATTAAACTCTTAAAGTTTCTGGGGTTTCGGGGCATGGCCAGATAGAAAATAGTTATTCAAAAACCAACATCTGGGGCCGGAGAGATAGCACAGCGGTAGGGCGTTTGCCTTGCAAGCCGCCGGTCCAGGAGGGATGGTGGTTCAAATTCCAGATTCCCATATGGTCTCCTGAGCCTGCCAGGAGTTATTTCTGAAGCACAGAACTAGGAGTAACTCCTGACCACCGCTGGGTGTGACCCAGAATTAAAAAAAAAAAAAAACCCAATATCTGAGCAGTGATACAATAAAAACCTTTGGGGAAGGTTATTAGGGACAGAAATTTTCTTCTTACTGAGGTATCCAAAGTGTCGCCGTGTGAGAAAGGCACTAACAAAATAAAGCAGGATTTTCAGATACAAAATGGTAATAGTCTTCACGGGAGGCAAATTTAATGAAGAGATGTAGTAAGCTCTTTCTTGGGAGAGTGGAAGGGGAGAAGTGAAGTGGAATTTTCCCAGATTAATAATTGGAAACTGAAGGAAAGGATTACAGGGTTCATCTAGAACCATCTGAGCTTGAGACAGGCTGGGAAAGTTTTGCAAGGTGAGCAAATAAAAAAAGAGATTGACTTCAAACCTCTTATAAAGTGAATTTAATGAAAATCCAGCTGTGTTTGCAGCAGCACTCACAGACTAGTTGAGTTCAGCAGAAGACTCTGGAGATTGATGAAACTGGAAATATGTAGAAAGGAGAGGGTTGAATAGTTGCAAATAAGTAAGTAGCAAACCGGCATTTCCTCGATAGTCAATGGAACACAACATATGCCTAGAGAACATGCAGCAAAGTAAGCTGGATAAGTCAAGAAAACAAAAATTGTGATTTTTGTCCCTCTAAGCACTTCCTAACCCTAAATCTCAGAGACAAGATAGTAAACATGAATATTGGAAAACTGAAAATATGAAAACCCATGGTCTGGAGAGGTAGGACAGTAGGGAAGGCATTGACCTTGGATTGGTAAATTTGGGTTCAATTTCTAGTAGCATATAGGGGTACCAGGAATAAACACCAAGCACAGAGCCAAGTGTGAGCCTTGAGCACAGAACCAGGAGTGATCCCTATGCACAGACCCAGGAATGAGCCCTGAGTAGAGCCAGCAGTGATCCCCATGCACAGAGCCAGGAGCCAACCCTGAGCACAGAGCTAAGAGTGAACCACAACCACGGAACTAAGAGTCAGTCCCGAGCACAGCTATGAGTGAACCTTAAGGGGCTAGAGAAATAGTACAGGTTAGCTATTTGCCTTACATGCAACCCACCCAGGATCAATCCCCAGGACTCCATATGGTCCTGAGCCCACCGGGAAAGATCCCTGAGTACAGAGCTAGGAGTAATTCTGGGCTGACTGCTGTGGCCTAAAATCAAAACAAAAACCCAAAGAGGAGTGCT
>PVKC010051008.1:0-10492 GCA_004027635.1 Crocidura indochinensis
CTCTCTCTCTCTCTCTCTCTCTCTCTCTCTCTCTCGTGGTTTTTTTGGCCACACTGGTTTGATGCCCAGGGGTTACTCTAAGTGCTCAGAAATTGCCCCTGGCATGAGGGGACCATATGGGACTCCGGGGGATCAAATCGCGGTCTTTCCTTGGCTAGCGCTTGCAAGGCAGACACCTTACCTCTAGCGCCACCTCCCCGGCCCCCAGTTTCCCTCCTTTTTACCAACATTTGAGAAGACTCTCTTCTCGAGAGAGACGTGTCAAGCTCAACTCCAGAGTGCATGGGTTTTTCTATACTTGCTATTTGAAGTAGTCTAGGTGGAGTGGAGGAGATGGTACAAAGATTAAGGCTCGTGCCTTGCACATGGTTGATCCAAGTCAACACGATCCTCAGAATGTTGTGTGGAATGGTGTCAAAGGACCCCAGACACAATCCATGCAACCCCAGCAACACAGGGCCTTTGAATTGAATTATAGGCCCTGTTGACCAATGATTTGTCAGGACTGGTCCCAGGTTTTCTTAGCATTTTTTTGGTTGGCCCCCTAAACAAGCAAACAAAAACAGTATCTGTCAGGCCCTAGAGATGTGGATCAGTGGACAAGTTGCAGGTTTCATTTCAGCAAGTCCAACACTCCCAGAGTTGCTGCAAACAAGTGTGCAAGCACTTCAGCAAGTGAGACCCCAAATGCCATCACCGTGTGTGTGTGTGCGCGCGTGTGTGTGTGTGTGTGTGTGTGTATTGGAGTTATGCCTACTGTGTGAGGGTCAAAGTTAAAAGCATACAAGTGAGTTGCTTAGTCCATGTACTATCTCTCTGGACACCAAAAATTGATTCTTTTTTTGTTTGTTTAATTATTTGCTGTTGGGATCACACTGGCTCAGGGGATCAAGTGGGGTACCAGGGACTGAACCTGGGTCAGCTGTGTGTACTTACTCACTGTACTTTCTGTCAGCCCCCAAAGAATTTTTTGTTTGTTTGGCGGCATTCAGGGGTTACTCCTGGCTCTGTGCTCAGAAATCACTCCTTGGCAGGCTCGGGGGACTGACTATATGGGATGTCGGGATTTGAACCACTGACTGTCCTGGATCAGCTGCATGCAAGGCAAATATCCTACTGCTGTGCTATCTCTCTGGCCCCAAATAATTATTTTTTTACAGTAATGAAAAAAGAATAAACAAGCCTACCTATGTTTGTGTGTGTTTGTGCGGCACCTATGAAATATGTGACTGCTGCTTAAAGGCAAGTGGCCAATATAATGACGTGTTAGGAATGAGATTGCCACTAGGCACTGACCCTGCTCCACTTCAAAGATGGAATCATGGGGCAGAACCTGGGGTTCACGCAGGTGCAAAGCAAGCACCTTTTTTCAGGAGCCCAGGGCTCCCTAACCTTTGCCTGTGACAGCTCCTGGGCAGCCACTGGCATGCTCTCTTAAACCGTCAGCACTTAATGGCTTCCCACCAGCTCCCCCACAGCACCAAGGACCCCCAAGACCATCTGTCCTTTCAGAATGTTGGAAAGATCCCAGATTCACAGGCACCTTTCAAGCTGGATAAGGTGGACAGTCTCGGAGACAATCTGAGAATGAATACACTGTCAGGCCGGGCAGGTGGCTGCCAGCAGGTCTCACTGCTGTTATGACTTCAGTCTTCAAGGGCACTGACAGGGGCAAAATAGTCTAACTGGGACATGGAGAATTCATCGCACAAGCCCAAGGGATCCCAAGCAGGCTTGCCTCTTGTTCCTGGGGTAAAAGTATGGCAGGCCAGAGGCACCTGCTGTTTAATTATTTGCTGTTGGGATCACAGGGTGGACAGGGGCACAAAAATCAAAATGGAGCTGCACTGTCTGCCTGATTGCAATAATTTGGCTTTTTCCCATAGTGGTAGGGTATGAACTACAATGGACTTTAGTAGAGGAGTATTGGTTCTTGAGTGGTAGACTTACTGTGCCAATACCTGTTTGAAGAGGTGCAAAAGTACTTTGATTTTTGACTGGGAGCTGAGGGGTTGCTCCCAGCAGTGTTTGGAAAACCCTCTGGGACTGGGAATCAAAGGTGGGGACTCCCACCTAGAAAGCATTGCTCCATTCCTTTCTGAGGTCAGGGATTTTGTGGGCTATGTCCTGTAAATCTGGGCCTGCTATCCAAGTTGTCTTACTATAATAAGGAGCTCATCCTGTACAATTACATCTCAGTGGAACTTTTTTCAGAGGTGAGGGTTGGCATGGAGTCAAATGCCAGGGACAGGGCAGCCAGGAGCTAGGGGACCTTTGAATGGCAGCAAAGACAGTGGCCAGCAAGAACTTCCTCCCTTGGGGTTATTCCATCTGCTATCTTCCCAGGTAGCATGCCACTTCTGGGAAGCAACAGGTTCAGGACAACAGCACAAGATCCTGGGACCAAGGAGATTATTGTTTTACACAGAGTGGGGTTTTAACATCTCTTGTCAGGCTAGAATCACCCAAAGGAAAAATTGCCCTTGAAGATTTTTTCAGATGTTCATGATCAGAGAACCCCAGTCAGCTCAGTTTTCCTTCTGCTTAGAAAGGGAGTTGGGGCCGGAGAGGTGGTGCTAGAGGTTAGGCGTCTGCCTTGCAAGCGCTAGCCAAGGAAGGACCACGGTTCGATCCTCCGGCGTCCCAAATGGTCCCCCCAAGCCAGGGGCAGTTTCTGAGTGCTTAGCCAGGAGTAACCCCTGAGCATCAAATGGGTATGGCCCAAAAAAACCTAAAGAAAAAGGGGGAGTTATCTTAGCTGAGCAGCTGAAGAAACCAACTGTCTTCAGGAACACACTGGAGCGGAGAAACATCTAAGTGGGATATAGAAAAGGCTGCCATGTCCCTGACTCAGGGTTTCACAGAACTGAATACATTCTCACTCCTTCCTGTCCATCTATCCTGAGTCATAACCCCATCACATGAGTTCCTGATACTCTCTAACCCCAACTCCAGTCTCTCAGCCTGCAGCCTCTTTGGGCTGCTCTTTCTAAATTCCTGACCCATGGAATTGGGGAGCTCATCCATGTTTGTGGTCTCAAGACATCTTGGAGCAATGGGTTACACAGAATGTCAACTGGGAACACAGATTGTGTGGGGTGCGGTGACTAGAGAAGTAGGTAAGGAATGCAGACTCACTCCACCGAGACAGGTTTGTCCATGAGGAGCCAGGGACCAGGTCTGACTTTGAGAAAGGTACTTTGGCCTACAGAGGAAGCACTGCAGGAGGGGAAGGACTAAGGAGAGATGTTTGTGGGCCAGAAAGATAGCACCAGGGTTAAGCTAGTTGCTTTGCCTGGGCCAATCCTGGGGCTCATTCCCAAGCAACACTGGATGTGGCCTAACACTGTCCCAGCCTCAAAAGAGCAACCTTTGCCGCTATTTTAGCACCGTTTTTATGATGACAATGTCTGTGGCAGAAACTGACAGAAGAAAGATATAATGGAAACTGTTTTTGGAGAGCAGCCATACCTGATCATGCTCTGGACCTACTTCTGGCTTTGTGCTCAAGGTTCACTCCTGGTGGATCACAGACAATGTCAGGAGTTGAACCCTGCATGTCAAGCACCTTATACATGATCTCCAGTACTATTTTGTTTTGGAAGGGGAGGGGAGGGCAGTGTCTGAGATTGAACCCAGGGCCTCACACCTCCATAGCAAATGGTCTACCTCCATGCTACCTCTTCATGAACCATTAGAGACAATTCTGAACAAGAAAGGTTAGACAATGTGGATCAGTAGCCTAGAAATGAGAGTTAACAAAAGTAGTAGCAATATTCAGTTCGCTGACATAGTATGGAAGGAGAAGTAGTAAACAGGTAGAGTTCTTGCAAGCAGCTCACATAGGATTGATCTGCACGTTATATTCAGTTTCCCAAACTGGCTAGGAATGATCACTGAGCACAGAGCCCAGAGTAAGCTCAGAGCATCACCCATCACCCGGTGTGTGATGCTGAGAGCCACCGGGCACCCCAAATCAAAACAAACCAACAAACAAGTATTCACAGCTAATGCTGATTGAAAACTTGCCCTGTCCAGAGCCCTACTCTAAGCACTTTTCACATGTTCATATTTGACATTCACAAATGAAGTAGGTGTGTTACCTTATTTTCTTTTTTGTTTTTGCTTTGTTTTTGGGTCACACCCAGCGGCACTCAGGGGTTACTCCTGGCTCTGTTCTCAGAAGTTGTTCCTGGGGTGTTGGGTTACTGATCCTACCCTAATCAATAATTGTACTCCACCCTAGGGTGTGACCTGGTGATTGTATATTGGATTATTGCTTACTTGGTATTTTGCTCCCATCCTCGGGTGGTACCTGATTCTTGTCCATAAAAGCAAGGGTGTGAGGAAGGCTGGGACTCATTCTTCAGTCTTCTTCCACTGAGCTGCGCTCCATCTTAGGAGCAGAAAGCTTTTGTGGTTTGCATTCCGGACTTGAGCACTGGGTTTCCTGAACCCATTCTTGTATCTTTTCACTGTGTGAATTATTTTCTTCGGATATCTACAACTGGAACTGTTCCCCTGACCTAATCAGACAGGGGAATGGGAGCTGCTTTTCCTGCCTGGGAGCTCGGTGGAAATCAAACCTTAAACCAATTTCCTAGAGAATGTGACACTTCACTGGGGGACCACATGGGGTGCCAGGATTTGAACCGGGATCCGTTCTGTGTTAACTGCATGCAAAGCAAACGCCTTATCACTGTGCTATTGCTCTGGCCCCTTATTTTCTACAGATGAGGAGGCTGAGGCCTAGGGACCTGCCCAGTGCTCCCGCCCCATACACCTACCAGTTTGCTGCAGAGCCTGGGCTCAAAAGGGCCCAGGATGGAAGAGAAGGAAGCTGAGAGTGGAACCTGGAGAAGTTCTTAGGTTTTCACCCAGGGTGCTCAGGACAGCTTCCCCTGAGCATGGAGCTGACTGAGAGTGTGAACCAGGCAGGGCCAGCCACCGCTCATCCCCGCTGTCTCATGGAGGTCTCATGGAAGCTGCTTAATAGGCTCGCCTAGCACCCAACCCAGGGAACGAAGAATAACATCCGATCGTGGCACTGGGCCGTACTTCCACCGCACTCCAGTAAAAATAAACCTCTCCCTCCAAATATAGAGTGGTTAGAAGTGCCATGTTTTACAGGAGAAGAGGCAGTTATTTGGCATCAAAATAGACGAGTCCTGGCTTCCCCCACCGATCTGGGCAAGAGAATTGCAGTTTCCAAATAGAAACAGATCCACGCGGTGAACCCCTCAGACTGACTCAGCGATTTCAGAAGCCGGACTAGAATTTACACACTCTTTCTGGGGCCTCAGTTTACTTCTCCCACAAAGAGGTCAGGCAAGGGTTCAAGTCCCTAGTGACAACGGGGGAGAGGGGAGGTGGCGCTCGGAGGCCCACAGTTCCCACGTGACAGGGGCCAGCACAGGCAAGGCAAGGCAAGGCGGTTCTTCAGCTCACAGTTGAGTGCCAGTCAGGAACAGATTCCTCCAAGGATTTCCAGAATTGACCTCACAGGTTGTAAGGAAACCCAAGACAATATACCTCTCTCCTCCCTCCCCACAACTAACCTACCTTCTAAGATGCCTTAAAAGCAAATCCCCACCTGAGCAGGTGAGGGCTTTCGTTGCAACCAAGATCACTGGCTGCTGACTACTAGCTAGTCCTCCGCACTGGTGGGAAGCTCGGAAGCTGGGCATCTCTGACCAGAGCAGGGCAGAGTTGTAGGCTCTAGAAGTAATGCTTGAGAAATCCCACATCAGGGGTCTCTGTTGGGAAGGACATGCAAAGAAAGTCAAGAAATCTGATGGGGATTCAGGATGGTGACTGAGAAACAAATTAGGACCCCCTTCACTTGATTTCTTTATTTTGAGGATCATACTTGAAGCTCACTCCTCCAGTGCTCTGGGGGACCCAGTGGAATGTTGGAATCCAGGTCCAGCATGTGTGAGGCAAGCATCCTAACCACCGGGCAATCTCAATAGTCTCTCCCCTTGCAATTAATCCCCCTGAAATAAGAAAGGCCAGCTGTACTTTAAATGGTTTTATTAAAAATTGTACCAATTGATGGGGACAGGGGAGGTACACACACTCTCTCTCTCACACAGACGCATGTGAAGAACACAAAACCAAATACTCTGTACAGGTTAAAAACAATGGGTCCGCCACCCCTCCCTCTTCCCCTGTCTTACTCCTGGAGGCAGGGGGCAGAGAACCCAGAGCAACGGAACTGGGATAAACAAAAAGCTACATTCTCACTGGGTCTCACCCTGATGCTCCTGTGGAGCCCAGAGGGGATCCCCACAAGGGAGAGAGGCAGCCTCAGAGCCCGCTGGGCTCCCAGCACTGTCAGCTCATGAGGCCGGAGGATCTCTAGAAGAATGCAGCATCTCCGCTGGCCAGGCTCAAAGTCCCGTCAATCCTTAGGTGCCCACCTGTCCACAGGAGATGTCACACCAGGAGATGCCACAGGGTGAGAGGTTAACCCCTTCTTGAACCAATCCTGGCCAGGACTGCCTCCTATCCAAGGTTGCAGTCCTGTAGCTGAACCACAGCTCTGCCCAACTCCAAGAAGCCCCCTTAGGGACTACAGAAGTCCTCCTGCTCTGGCAGCTCCCCATCCTTCCTTATCATCCCATGTGCCCTGCAGAGATGTGGGCAGCTGCGTGTTCTTTGCCGGCCAGACTAGGTCCTGTGATTTCCAACTAGAGACCTAGGACCAACTAGAGATTGGTCCTAATGACACCCTCCTGCCATGCTGTCCCACGAGCTCCACACATCCCTGCTCCCCAGGACAGTGAGAAATCACTATTGGGGGGGGGAGGCGGGGAACAGACTGTGGGTGGAGAAGGCAACGGCAGCTGAGCCTCACCCTCCCACTCACAACTCTCGGGGAGGCTTCCAGAACCTTCCTCTGAGGCTCTGAATTTGGGCTATTTTGACTGGAGGGGAACAGTTCGTCCTTATCATCCTAGTGCCCATGCACCCTTGGCAAGCTGCAAAGGCTGCTGAAGACTTTAGCTGGACTTAGGTCTGGACTGACAATAGATAAGACAACTCCTGCCCTAACCCGTCTGGTTCTCAACCCCTTACCCCAGAGTAAGAGGCCAGCAGGGATGGACATTTTTCCTAGGTCAGGCTTGTGGTCTATGTTGGCAGAGGGGGAAGGGGCCAGTCTACAACAATATGCCAATTCAAACCAGCCAGCCAGGAAGAGCCTCTCTCCCTCCTGGATCTCTGGTGCCAGTTACCTCCAGGGATTTTTGTTGGCTGATGGAGGAGGCAGGAGGGAGGCTTTGACATCTGGCCCTCATTGGCCTAGAATAGTGAGCTGGTTCCTGGCTCCTCCAGGGATGGAGACAGAGCATTCAGGCTGCAGCCCCAGTTGGGAAGCCTTTGGGCTCAGCTAGCAAGACAGCCTGTAGGCAGCCTGCCTGCACCTAGCAAGTCAACCGCTTTGCATTAGCACCAAGGCCTCAGCCAGGCATCAGCTCTCTTCCTCAGCTTGTAGAGAATCTGCCGAAAGCTGGAAGAGCTGGTTTTCTCATGTGTGGCCAGTTAGGCGCACACAGGCAGCCTGCCTTGTTCAGGAGAAGGGAAAACAGTGTGGGGGCCAGCACACACACAAAGGCATGGGGTTTGCAGGGAGGCTGGGCTTTACAACGGTCAGCACTTCCCAGAGCCGGTCTTCCTGCCTGTTGTCTGGTTCCTTCTGGTAAGCAGGAGCCCGTCTTCTTAGCAGACAAACCATGGTACACACCCTGAGAATTTAATTCTGGCCAAGAAGAGGTATCCCCTCCAGAATCTTTGAGCAGAACAAGACAAAGGCTAACACATAGATTGGGGGCCTTGATGAGCCCCAACAGCACCTACAGGCAAATTAGGAAAGGCACCTGGTCCTCTGGGTAGACACGGCCCTGCCTGAGGGCCACAGCTCAGCAGAGCATCCCTGGATTTCAGTCTCCATCGTCTTCCTCGGCAGGTGTGCCATGCAGTGAACAACCTGCCTGCTGTACGACTACAGCGATGCTTCCTCTTCAACCCACTCAACAATCCTGTGCAGAGCTGAGGGAGCTGGGCCTCGCTGAACTTCGAGCACATGCTCAGGATGCCTGTTTCCATGGGGTGTCCTGGGTGGCTTCTGCCCAAGAAAGTCACCTTTTGGTTTTCGGGCCTTGTTCCAGCGTTAGCACCAATGTTATATTTTCTTATGCATGGAAAAGTTATCATTTAATTTCTCTAGGTGTCTGGTTCACAGATACCCTGTGTCTGCTGGGGTTCTTTAAATTCTCTCCAGGAGTGCCACAGCAGTGAGAGAAGGAAGGAGGTGCCCAGAAGACTGCGGTCTCTTGAGTTCAAGAGTTGGCTCTCCTGGCCTTGCTGAAAGCTGGAGGAAGACAGGAGCTGTGCAGCCACCCAGGTTCGTGTGGACCCACACAAGCATTGTTTCTCGAGCATGCACTTCTCAGCTAGCCAAGCTGAGCAGTGCCTGCTTCTTCCTGTGTCCGACTAGGTCTGAAAAAGGAAAGGGGGTAAAGGGGAGGAGGTATGTTGTTTCCAAGGAAACCAAGGAGTCTGGGTTCCTCTAGGGCTGACTCTTCTCTATGGGATGACACCCCACTGCCCAGTCTCACAGTAACCCCATCCCTAGGTGCCCTAGAGCACCGATACTGAGGGGAGTCTGGCGGCTGGTTCTTCTGAGAGGAGCTGGCGAAGGCACAAGGTGCTGGCTACAGCATGCTGACTCACGGTGATCTGGCTTGTCCGCGTTAACCCAGCTGGTCCCAGGTAGTCAGAGGTGGCAGGGCCCCTCCATCCTGGGACCTCTGAGAATCCCCATGTTGGAGTGGAGGCCTATGGAGCAGTTTCGGTCATTTTATGGCACATTTGAGGGGTCCTTGGAGAAAACCCTACCCTCCCTGAGGTCTGCTGGAGATGATAGGGGCTAGATGAGAATCCCTGAGCCCTTGGGACGGGCACTGGGGGGACCAAAGGAAAGCCCAGGCCTGGAGCTGGTTCACAGGCCTACGAAGCTGGGCCACTTGGCTGGCAGGACCCGCAGAGGCTCAGAGTCGTGTGGAGTCGTGACTGGACATCTTGTAACTTGGCTGAGTTACACAGGCAAAGGGCTGGGCGGTCCGTTGGAACTAGGAGTCTGACCCAGTCTTGGATTTTTTTAGCCTAGTTCCTGTGGAAAAGTCCAGCCCATTCTCCAGAGCGCATCTGACAACTGCGACTGGACACATGCTGTGCCAGAGCCTTTGGGAGGTCCTTTCATCCCAAACAGTTCAGCCCGAACTTCAACAGTGTTTGACAAAGGCCCCCATTCCTGGTCGCGGCCCCAAACAGGGAAACAGACCCTTCGTGGGTATGTCTTATGTACATGCAGAGAGAAAAATCAGGCCGGAGCGGTGGTGCAAGTGGTAGGGCACTTGCCTTGCACGCGCTGACCTAGGGATGGACCACAGTTCGATCCCCCGGCGTTCCATATGGTCCCCCAAGCCAGGAGCAATTTCTGAGCGCATAGCCAGGAGTATCCCCTGAGCGTCACCATGTGCGCCCCCCAAAATAAACCCCCACAAAAACAACTTCACAAGACACAAGTCTCAATCCTCGCTGATGTCCTTCCTCTTGTGCCCCCTATGGAGAGGGCAGGCAGCCCAGCCTCACCTGGGACCTGCCCGGTTCTGGTTCTCATCTCCGTTCAAAGCGAGGTTGTGCAGGAAGAAAAGAACCTGCCACCACATGCGATTTCGGTTCCGCTCGTGCTGAAAGAAAAAAAAAATCTTTGTGACTCCTAACCATAGCCTAGGGCCAAAGGGCTTATGATTTCCAACAAAAGTTCAGATCTACAAGTCGAGAGTTGTGTTTTAATCCTATCAGCACAGCCAAGTTATGGGGAGGGGGTATTTGAGGTGGGGAGGACAGAGATAGTAGAGTTCTCCAAAAACATTAGTCGTTTTAACATTAAAAAGAAAAGACCCGGCTCTTTATGCACAGTGCACAAGAGGATTAAACTTTTTCCCCTGCTTGCAGGATTTTCCAGAGTTTAGCCAAGTGCTGCTTTTAATCAGATTGGCTCCTGAGCCCCTCAAGCCTCAGCTGCATGAACAACAAACTTGCTTCAGAAAGAGAAGTGCCCCCCTCTCTTCCCCTCACTCCAAAGTAACACAGGGAACAAGGGGGGAAGGGAGGGTGCCTCCATCTGCAAGTGATTTGACACTGTGAAGGTCAAAGGGTTAATCTTCAATTTAAACCACACTGCTGAGGCAGCAAAAATCTGATTTCATCCAGTGCAAACAGACACACACACACACACACACACACACACACACACACACACACACACACACACACACACACACACAACACACACTCTTCACTTGTACGCCCGCCCTTCTCTCCTTTCCCAGCATCTCCGGCTCTGGGCTGCCCTTTTTATAGCTGCTCTTGACAGTAAGCCATAAATAATCCCTCTTGGAGAGCGCTCCTACTGACTGGAGCC
>PVKC010051009.1:0-10472 GCA_004027635.1 Crocidura indochinensis
AAAATCACCTGATTCCCTTCTCTTGGGACTCTGTAGGTATCCATAATGTGCATAGTTCTAGAACCAGAGATGCAGAAGTAGCAGGAATGTCTCTGAGTGATGCTAAAATTCAAGTTCTGAAATTTTCAATCTCTCCCTCAGCTCCTGACCACCACAGACCAGCAGCATGTCCTGCCAGCAGAGCCAGCAGCAGTGCCAGCCCCCTCCCAAATGTGCCCCCAAGTGCCCACCCAAGTGTCAAACCCCCAAATGTCCCCCCAAGTGTCCCCCCAAATGTCCTCCAGTGTCCTCCTGCTGTAGCTCAGGTGGTGGAGGTTGCTGCAGTTCTGGGGGTGGTGGCTGCTGCCTGAGCCACCACAGACGCCGAAGATCATCCAGTCGCTGCAAGCCCTCTGGGGGCTCCAGCTGCTGTGGAGGGAGCTCCAGCTGTTGTGGTGGAGGCTCCAGCTGTGGAGGGGGCTCCAGCTGCTGTGGAGGGGGCAGCAGTCAGTCCTCTGGAGGCTGCTGCTAAAGTCACCCTGAGAGCGGAATGTGACTCAGTCATCTGTACTGGATGTCATCTCTCTCCTCCAAGCCTACCCTTGGGCTCTTAGAATCCAAGAGATGTCTCCAAACCTGGAAGGCAAAATCAATAACCTACACAGAAGCCTAAATCTTACTTTCCTGAATCTCATCCACTGGCTTGGACTCCACTATCTTACCATAATATTTCCTGTCTGCTACCAAAGTCCCTTCATCACGTTTCTTGAAGGGTGTAGTGTGACTGTTGCAAAACAATAAACAAGAATCTGTTCATCTTCGTGTCCTAAAAGACTTTTCTTGAGTTGTCAGTATGAGGACCAGTTATTCTCTGATTGGAGGTGACCTTAGAACTTGTGGGGAGAAAGGGATCTCTGACCTATTGGGGATGAATGAAAGCTTGAGAGATACAACTATTTCCAACTCAGTTTACCTTTTTCAGCTGTGGCCTGAAGTTGCATTGTGACCAAATATTTGAAGCTTGTTTTGCATATATACTCGTAGATTTTGGCCACTTTTAGAACCCAAAAGTTGTCTTTGTTTCTTTCCTCTAGCACTTATTTTTATTTGTTGGCTACTAAAATATACTTAAACACATATAAATCATAGATACATATACATAGGTGTGTTTCTACCAATATATAAAGGAAAAATAAGGACAATAACCTGAATAAATAAAAATCCAATAAAAAGCATTTTTATCCCTATATGAAGATTGGGGGAAAAACATAACCTTACATGTGAGTTAAATATTGTGTTATTAGGGGTCCGGGAGATAGCATGGAGGTAAGGTGTTTACCTTTCATGCAAAAGGTCATTGGTTCGAATCCCGGTGCCCCATATGGTCCTCCGTGCCTGCCAGGGGCAATTTCTGAGCATGGAGCCAGGAGTAACCCCTGAGCACTGCCGGGTGTGACCCAAAAACAAAAAACAAAACAAAAAAATAAATATTGTGTTATTAGAAACAACTTGAGAGCAAAATTACACTTTTGATTTCTCCTATAGTTATTTAGTGTTTTTAGTTGTTTCTAACAATATGGTAATAGAGATGTCTTTCTATTAAGGATTACTCCAAGATCTGTCTGACTCCAGAATCATCTAGACATAAAACATAATAGTTCAGAATGTTAGCCACTGTAATTCCCATCTGAACACAGGAAGTATTCTCATGTCACTTCATCTATATCAGCTGAGGAATTAGAAATATTTTTTGATTAGTTAAAGAATCATTTTCTCCACACTGTGCTGGAAAAAGAGATATATACCTATACCATTCATTATATCTTCAGTCAAGGAGGCACTTAACAGATTCTTCTCTGATAAAAAAAAATATTTGAATTGAAAGCAAATTTATAGTTTTAGAATTTCCTGCACTCAGTAGTTTTTTAGAAATCTGGGTTATTTTATCATTCACCTCTGAGTCCAGAAGGCTACAGTTTGCCATCTGAGTTCTCCAATTTCTGGAGTAAAAGTATCTGTCAAACCTTTAGAGAACATGATTAAAACACATCCAAATAGGAGCTAATAGGTAAGATATAAATGCTTCAGCATCACTTTTCTTGAAGAGCATGGCTACTAGGAAAGTATCCCAGAATGAAATTTGATCTCTGACCCAGAAAACTTCCAGGTTGTTTAAAACCTTCCAGGTTGTTTAAAAGTCCAAAGTTCTTTTAAAATAGCCAACATATGTCAATACCCCAAAATATGTCAATTCTGGTCAGATCAATTGACAACTCTAGCTCTTTCATCTATTAGCATATGTTTTGCATATGCTTTTTTTATTTGCATACTTGGTGTCTGACTGAAATAATAAAATATCAACTTTAATAACCAATTTTAGTCATTAGGCAAAATTATTATTATTTGGTTATTTGGTTACTATTTGATTATTTTATTATTATTTGGTAAAATAAAATTAATTATTATTTGGTTATTAGGCAAAATGTTTGGCATTTTGTTTCAACCATGAGTTTATGTTTTTTCTGATGATGGTAACTGCTGACCCAGTGAGAAGGCACAGGGGTAAGTCATCAAAATAGAAAAGATTATATTAATGTTTTATATGATCCCTTATTCTGTGTCTTCCCTTTTAACCACAAAGATGCATTGGTGGTAGCTGTATTTTTCTTCAGCTTCCTTCTGCTTATTTTGAAACATCTAACTTAGTCCTTTGACATGGAAAATAGACAACGTAACTATATTTTGGTTCATAGTCCTCTCTTTATTCCTCTGTGCCCATCTTTCTATTAACCTACCTGATACATATCCTCAGCTATTATATATGTATATATATACATATGTATACATATATATACTGGATCTCACAATAGTATACATACAAGCATATATAAACTGAATTAAATTATTTATATTAAAGTGTTTATTGTTACATAATTAAATAAAGTATCCTTTTCATATGTAAATTATAATTATTTGATACATGTGTGCATTATATGTCACCATTTAAATTTGTTAGTTGATAATTTAAAGTTTAATTGATAATTCATTTTTAATTGATCATTATTGCCAATCACAGAGTCCGCAAAATTGAGGCAGTCAGACAGAAAGGCAACAGCATTCTCCTTGTGACTCAGAAGCCATTTTTGTACCCAGGTTAACAACCCAAGAAGAATACAGCAACGTATTTCTTCCAATCATTCTCTTATACTAAAACACACAATAAACAGCCATAAACTTTTAAAGTCACAATCGGAAAGTAATGCTTAGTGAATAAAGATGGTGGCTCTGAAGACCCAACCTGTATCAGCCAGCTATATAAACACATGAAAACGTACTTTAGGGAGGTAATATTGAGAAAGTTCAATAACTCAAATAAATATTGTCATGGCTACTAAGTGGCTACTAAGACTCAAAAAGATATGAGAACAAAAATGAGAAAAAAGTAAAATAGAAGTGACAGAACTGAAAAAAATTTATAGGCAAAATAAAAAACTCACTTGAAAGGCTTCTCTAGCAAAGTAATAATTGCTAAAGACAGAATCACTGAGCTTAAAGATGATTTTTTGACACCTCCAGATAACAGTAGAAGATGGAAAAGTCTTAAAATAAGTGAACAGCTGGCAAGACTTTGATATAAATTCAAAAGGAACAACATAAGAAGCATTGGTGTCTCAGAAGGCCAGTAAGACAACCTCTATGCAGAAGTAACAAAATGAAAAAAAAAATTGAAAATACATGTACTCAAATCCTGGATGCTCTAAAAGCAGGGGTCCTCAAACGTTTTAAACAGGGGCCCAGTTCACTGTCCCTCAGATCGTTGGAGGCCGGACTATAGTAAAGACAAAAACTGCGAACAAATTCCTATGCACACTGCATATATCTTATTTTGAAGTGAAGAAACAAAAACGGAACAAATACAGTATGTGACCTGTGGGTCGTAGTTTGAAGACCTCTTTAGAGTCTAAAGGGTACCAGATAAAAGAGATTAAAATAAAAGACACATCCTAATCAGAATGATGAAAACTACAGATAAAAGACAGAATACTGAAAGCAAGATCAAAGAAGGAAATCAGAGACAAAGGAGAGTCCTTAAGATTTATAGCAAATTTGCCAAAGGCAGCTATCGAGGCCCAAACACAGTTGTGGGGTAAAATAAGAATAAAATCAACTAAATAAATACATCACCAAGAATACTTTAACCAGTCGGACTATCATTCAGATTTGAAAAAGTAATATATAGCTTTACAGATAAACAACAGCTCAGGAATCTTTAGACTCAAAAACCATTTTTAAAGAAGTGATTCTATTAAGACAAAAACTTGGGGCAGGAGAGATAGCACAGCGGTAAAGCATTTACCTTAGACACAGAAAGATGGTGGTTCGAATCCCAGCATCCCATATGGTCCCCCGAGCCTGCCAGGAGCAATTTCTGAGTGTAGAACCAGGAGTAACCCCTGAGCACTGCCAGAGTGTGACCCAAAACCAAAAACAAACAAACAAACAAGAAAAAAAGACAAAAACTTTACAAATGTACCAAAAAAGATGAAAAGATGACATAAAGTTCCATTTCAATAATCTCTCTCAATGCCAATGAACTAAATGCACTAATTAAGTGACACAGAGTGAAAAAATGAATTAAAAATTGAAACCATCATTCTGTTGCCTGCAATAAAAACATTTGAGTAGAAAGACCAAACACAAACTCAAAGTGTGGAAGATAATTCTTTGCAATATTTAAAAATAATGAACTCAGACTTTCTTTTAATGCCATGCATAAAAGTCAAATTAAAATGCAATAAAGACAATAGAAACACAGAAAAAATGTAGGCACAGTTCTCCATGTCACTGAAACTAAGGGAATCTTCAAGGATGAAATATCACTGACCAACCAAGTGGAAGATAAAAAAAAATGGTACCACAGTAAATTAAGAAGATTCTGCATATAAAGGGAAATACTGACTAGAATACAAAGATTGCCCATGGAGTGGGAGAAATTAATAACTCAACACTCATCTGTAAAAGGATTATTATCAAAGATACGAAAAACACTGGCAAAGCTTAGCAAGAAAAATATAATTTAACTCCTTGAAGACATGGAAAGAAGAGATGTATAGAAATTTTCTCAAAGAAGAAATGCAGATGGCTAGAAGGCACATGAAAAAGTGCTTCATATTATTAATCATCAGGGAGATGCAAATCAAAACAATAATGAGATATCTTCTACCACATAGAGAAATACATCAAAAGAACCAGAACAGGGGCCCGGGAGATAGCATGGAGGTAAGGCGTTTGCCTTTCATGCAAAAGGTCATCAGTTCAAATCCCGGTGCCCCATATGGTCCCCCGTGCCTGCCAGGAGCAATTTCTGAGCATGGAGCCAGGAGTAACCCCTGAGTGCTGCCGGGTGTGACCCAAAAACAAAAAAACAAAACAAAACAAAACAAAAAAAAGCCAGAACAACCAGCCCTGGCAAATATGTGGGAGATAGGGGCTCTCATTCACTGCTAGGGGAATGTAGACTGGTCAAGACTTTTGGGAAAACAATATGGCCATTCCTCAAAAACTTAGAAATTGAGATTCCATATGACCCAATAATACTGCATATGGGCATATACTCTAGGGGCCCTAAAACACAATGCGGAAAAGATACCTATCCTCCTATATTCATTGCAGCACTGTTAAGAATGTAACAACTATTAAACAACACTGTTAAGAATTTAACAACACAAGTGTCAGAGAACAGGTAAGTAGATAAAGAAACCTCAGTATATCTATACAATAGAATACTTTGGGGCCATTAGGAAAAATTAAGTATTATGCTTAGTTAAATGAGTTAGAGGGAGAGGGATGTGCATAAGATGATCACACTCATTTGTAGGACATAAAAACTAAAAGATTAAAAAAAAACATAAAAAGGGGGCCAGCGAGGTGGCACTAGAGGTAAGGTATCTGCCTTGCAAGCGCTAGCGAAGGAAGGACCGCAGTTCGATCCCCCACTGTCCCATATGGTCCCCCCAATCCAGGGGCGATTTCTGAGCGCTTAGCCAGCAGTAACCCCTGAGCATCAAATGGGTGTGGCCCAAAAAGCAAACAAACAAACAAAAAAAACCCCTAAGATAATATGATAATAATATCCAAAGACAATAGAATTGAGAGCCAAGAGGACTCGTTCATGGTAGAAATCTTGCCACAAAGCAGGATGGTGAAATTAGGGCAAAGAAGGAACCACGATGACAATAATGGTTATAAATTATCACTGTGAACAAGAAATTAATGCTGAAAGGAGATAATGTAATATGTGCAATACCACTTGGGTAGCAGTATTGTAAACCATAGCACCTAAAAGAAAAAAAGAGATAAAGGAAAGATAGAAGAAAGAGAGAAATAAGAAAAATATCTGCCATAGAGGGAGGCACAAGGGTGGGTTTGAGGAACCTAGAGGCATTGGTGGCAGAAAATATGCACTGGTTAAGGGATGGGAGTTGTAGCATTGTATGACTAAAACTTGAACACGAACATCTTTGTTTCTCCTGGTGATTCAATTAAAATGTATTAATTAAAAATAAATAAAAAAGTAATAAATAAATAAGAGATAGCTTCTAATCAATTTACTTAGAAATTTAAGTGTTAACTAAAGGGGTCAGAGTGATAGCACAGTGATAGGGCATTTGCCTTGCATGTGAATGACCCAGGATTGGCCTGGATTCAATCTCTGGAGTCCCTGATAGTCCCCCAGCCAGGAGCGATTTCTGAGCACAGAGCCAAGAGTAACCTCTGAGCATCACTGGGTGTGGCCCAAAGACAAAATAAATAAACAAATAAAAATAAATAAAAGTTAACTAGAGTAGGGAGAGAAATATTAAGTATTAAGGCACATACCTTGCCTGTGAGAAACTCTAGTTCAATCCCCAGCATTATATGGTAGCTGAACGTAGCCAGTAGCAGTCCTAGAGGCCCTAACCACTAACCTCATGTTTTGGGCGTTTCCTGTTATCACACAGCCTTTTTCATTTAACCAAAGTCCAGTTGGCTACGAATTGCTAGGAGTTACCCCTAGATCCTTTGAGCACCAGTTGGGAGACCACTAAAAGTGAAAAAAAGGAACTAGAAAATATCATATATATATATGTATGTATATATATATATGAATATATACATGTATATATATGGGTCAAAAAGATCTTGTGAACATCGTGTTTTCATAAATTAAGATTACATAGTAATTATTCTTATAAAATTTCTCTAAATGTTATAAATTTAAAATGCATTCACATGGGAAGTAAAATAAGGTCACTAAAATTTTATTGATTTTAAGATTTATCTACTCTTATCATTTTGGAACACTATCACAAATACCTGATACACTGAATACTAATTATGAAACCATCAGTGAAAGAATTTATAAAGTCATCTCTTCTTTGTTATGTGTAATGTAAGTTGCAAAAACATTTTCAGTGAATAATTTAAAGATTGATTCATTCAACAAATATTTGTTGTTAGTCTCCTAACAAAAATTTAATGTGTTCATGTTCTTTACATAAGCTGTTCTGCTAACCAAAGAATATGTATACATATATATATTTAAAATTATACTTATAATATACATATACAGAAGTAGCATGTTTGGTGCACTGCAAGAAAGGCAGGAATTAAGGACAAGTTAGAAGTTCCATGTCTGGGGCAGGAGATACAGCATGAAGGTAAGGCATTTGCCTTGTATGCTGAAGTTCTGTGGTTCAAATCCCAGCATCCTGAGTGTAGAGCCAGGAGTAACCCCTGAGCGCTGCTGGGTGTGACCCCAAACCAAAAAGAAATTAAAAAAAGAAGTTCCATGTCCTACCACCAGGCCCCAAAATAGGTAGAAAAAAAAAAACAAAACATCCAATTCTTGGACTTTTTCCAGGACAGATTTTTTTGCAGTTCCATTATTTTTTTATTTTTTTATTTTAGATTTTTAATTTTTCATTTATACATCATGGTTACAAAATTGTTTATACTACAGGCTTTTTCCCTCAGGAAAGAATTAAATGCTAAATAATTGCACAAAATATGCTTGCTTGTTTGGGGGGGGTCTCTTGAAGAACAAGTAATTCTGTTTTACTGACTTTTAACACTGATAAAAATGGTAGCAAGGGGTTTTATATCAGGTTGGAGGGTCCTCTTAGGAATAGCTATCACCCAAAATAGGGTCTGAAGATATGTGGATGTCGGGAAAAAGTAACCAAGGAAGAGGAGACAAATGAATTAAGGTTCAGAAGACTTATAAATAAAACTTAATGAAAGTCCCATGTATTTTATGAACCAGAAACAATGGGACAATGGGCATGTTTATCCACAGAGATGAGGTTTCTAGGAGTTTTTGAGAAGACCTAGCTGTTCACAACAAGCTAACAAGTGAAATTTCATCCCTTTTTAAAATTGGTTCCAAAAATGGAGTGAAGTTGCTGTCATTTGAAATGTGTAGTTTTAAGCAAAGAGATTTATACTCAACTGGCAGCATAACAAAAGTGGCCTCATGGCTAAGGTTCAGGATGAATGCAGCTGACTCATCTCCATCCCAGTCAGGTCAATGGTAGTTTGGAAATTGTCTTACACAGTGACATGGGTCAGATAGCATCTCTGTTCCATCATGCTTCAAGCCAACAGTTCAGCTTTTCAATAGATCTGAGCACTCCCATTACTAACAACTTGAGCAGGAAATCAAATGCCACACCAGGTGAAATAGGAGCAGAGCTCACAGAACAATGAGGTCACTCAGCATATTCAACCCGTTGATTGGACATAGGATGATTCTGTCATCAGGAATAGCTATTTAAATCTTAAAATCAACACTAAAACTAATGAGAGGAATAAAAACTCATTGACACTATATATATCTTCTCAAGTGCTTGTGTAAAAATAACAGTGATAAAGAAATTGAAAGTCCAAAATGAGCTAACAAGTCATCAAAAAATAAAAAAAATCATTTGAGTAAAATGGATATGATTGGTAAAGGAGTGAGAGAGGCAGGATCAGCCCAAGTACAGGACAGTTCCAATTTTTTTTTTTTTTTTTGGTTTTTGGGTCACACCTGGCAGTGCTCAGGGGTTACTCCTGGCTCCATGCTCACTACTGCTTAATATCAGTAGAGTCCTTTAGTTTTTAATCTTATTTATTTATTTGGTTTTTGAGGCAGACCTGATGACACTCAGGGTTACACCTGGTTATGCACTCAGAAATCACTTCTGGCTCTGAAGATCATATGGGAAGCCTGTGATCGAACCCAAGTCCGTGTTGGGTCAGCTACGTGCAAGGCAAATGCCCTACCAACTGTGCTATCACTTCAGCCCCGAGAGCCCATCTTATTTCATAGTGCCTTGGTACCATATAGAAAACCAGAGATCTTCCTCAGCAATGGACAACTCTGACAAGAAGTCATTTATAATTCTGGGTTAATTTTTGAGATTTTTTTTTGGATTTTGTTGGGGAGTCTGAGCTATAATAAATGGCTATTACTATGAGAAAGAGAAAACATGAGAAATTTATCTGTTTAAATCTTTAAATTTATCTCTAAGTATTTAATCTCTTTGACTATGTTTACATGTTTATAAACACAAAATTCATCCTCCATATCCTATGTAAAGTACTATACCTACAGTAAACTAAAAATTATTTAGTAGTCTAAGCAATTTCAGGGTCTAAGATGACCTATGAAGAACAGAATTTCCTCACACTTATTTTTTTTTTTTGGTTTTTATATTTGGGGGTGCCACACCCATCAGTGCTCAGGGGTTTCCCGGCTCTGCACTCAGAAATCGCTCCTGGCTCAGGGGACCATAAGGGATGCCAAGGATCGAACGTGCAACTGTCCTGGGTCAGTCACATACAAGGCAAACACCCTACTGCTCTGCGACCACTCTGTTTCCTCTCTCACTTTATTTTATCTGAATTTTATTTGTATTCACTCAATAAAGTAGTTAATTTTTGGATTATTTCATTTCTGACAGTTCCAGAAGCATCTAGTCTTCAACAAAGCCCCCCTACTTTCCACCAATGATGGTGTGATGATGGTTACAGCATAAATACCTCTTCAGATCAAATATTTAGTGCCCTTTTCTTAGAGGTCACTCACCTTCATAGGGAAGAAAGATTCACTGGTTATTTCATTAGTTAAGCAGCAAATAGGTGATATGTCTCTTATTTGGCTGTTCACGTTTGTTGAGCGTCATCCCCTCCTCGCCTGACACTGAAAGGTGCAGTACTCCCCTTTCCACAGGTAGGATACTGGAGTGTCTAGTCATGCTACATTGACTCTGTCCTTTTTATATATTGGTACTGAAACAAGATTCTCTCTGAAGAAAATATAATCATAGAGAGACTTAAATCTATCTTGATTAGAATAAAGTGTCTCTTAAAAAAAGATAACAACCCCAATACAACCTCTGGTCCCATCATTTTTCATTATTTGAGTGTATTAAAAATAAAAATCAACATATTAAAATTCTTTTTTTTTT
>PVKC010051010.1:0-10492 GCA_004027635.1 Crocidura indochinensis
GATTTTGCTGGCCCCTCATTGGGTGCATATATATTTAGGAGTCTGATTTCTTTCTGTTGTACATATCCCTTGATTATTACAAAATGCCCATCTTTGTCTCTTATACCTTTTATGAGACTAAAGTTTGTTTTTTTTTGGTTTTTTTTTTTTTTTTTGGTTTTTGGGTCACACCCGGCTTGCTCAGGGGTTACTCCTGGCTCCATGCTCAGAAATTGCTCCTGGCAGGCACGGGGGACCATATGGGGCACCGGGATTCGAACCGATGACCTTTTGCATGAAAGGCAAACGCCTTACCTCCATGCTATCTCCTGGGCCCTGAGACTAAAGTTTGTGTCATTTGATATTAATATGTCCACTCCAGCTTTTTAAGGGAGTTGTTTGCTTAGATGATTGTCTTCTAATCTTTGATTTTGGGTCTATGTATGTTCTGACTAATCAGATGCATTTCTTGTAGTCAGCAAAATATTGAATTTAGCTTTTTGATTCATTTTGCCATTCTGTGTCTCTTATCTGGTGCATTTAGTCCATTGATGTGAGAGAGATAATTGTCATGGGATTTAGTGTCATCTTTATGTAAAACTTTGGTATGTCTGTTAGTCTTTCCCATCTAAAAGTAGACTTTCAGTTTTTCTTTCAAGGCTGTTTTTGAATCTGTAAAGTTTCTGATCTGTTGTTTTCCATAAAGCTATGTATACTTCCTTCGAACCTTAACATGAGTCTGGCTAAGTTCAGTATTCTAGGCTAAGCATTTATTTAATTGAGCTGTCACTGTATCCCACTAATGCTTTTTGGACTTGACCATTTCTTGTGACAGGTCTGCTGTAAATCTTAAGGATGCTCCTTTGAACGTAATTTTCCTTTTTTTTTAACTGGCTGTTTTCAATATCCTATACCTGTCAGTGGGATTCGTCATTGTGATGTGTTTTGTGGTGCTATTCTTTTATATCTCATCTAGCTTGTACTCTTCCTGCTTAAAGGATTTGTTTGCATGCAGACTTTAGCTTCAGCTTTAACTTCTGGGAGTTTTTCTGCAATGATGTCCTTGACTGTTGATTCTTCTTGGTGATTTTCTTCCTAGGTTTCTAGGACTCCAATGATTACTGTTGTTGAGTTTATCAAGCACTTCTATTTTTGTATTTTCATTATTTGATTTTTTTCCATTGTCTGATCATTTACTTTTGGCTCATGTACAATCTCTTCTATTGAATGGAGTTGTTCTGCATCTCATTATTCATCTCACTGATTCAGTCTTCAGCTGCTGTTACTCTGTTGAAGCGGCTTTCCAGTGAGGTTTTTATTTCACCTAGTAAGTTTTTCAGTTCTGTTATTTCAGTTTATAGTTTTTGATTTTTATTTTTATATCCTGTTGATTCATATTTGTGGTTCTTAGCTCGATCCATGCTTTCTTTGAGTTCTATTCTAGAACTGCGGAGTTAGAGTCGAGTCGAAGTGGGAAGAAATTTTGGGTACCTGGAGTCGGAGTTGGAGTCAGAAATACAAAGTTGGGGTTGGAGCACTTATCTACTGACTCCACAACACTGTTGTCTACTGACTCCACAGTCCATCCTCCATATTTCTTCTCTAAACTCCTTTTCTGAGAGGCTAAATAAGTGTTTGGCACTTTTCAGATCTTCAGAGTTGCCATCATTCTCTATGCATGATGTTGGCCTAAGTTGTTTCCCTTTTGTCATGCTTTGTAATCCGATTCTTTTCTTCATGTTGTGCTGGGGTTTATTGACTAGGTGTGCATTGCAGTGAAGCAGCATGACTGCGTTCCTCTGACCCTGCCTTTTGTAGGTAGGGACAGCTCACCCATGATGACTTGTCTTCAGGGAATGATTTGGGCGGGGTGGTTCATGACCAGCACGCAGCAGAATATAGGCAATTCACAGTCTCCTGTATGCCAAAGCAAACAGCAGGACTCAGGCTCCTTCCTTCTTGGGCAGGGTGCAGTTCACCTATGATAACATGCCCTCAGGGAATGTTCTGGGTGAGGTGGTTCAGTACCAGCACACAGCAGAGCAGAGGTAGTTCACAATGTCTCTCGAATGCACATGGCAAGAATGAATTGTACTATCTCTTTTGCTCCTGTATCACCTTGTATTTTAGTTTGGTTCCAACTCCATTATTGATCTTGCTGGCATTGGACCACCCAATGTTTTACTTTGGAAAAGGGTGCTTAATGAGATCTATTGCTAGTCTGAACTCCATCAGGTGAGAGCTCTATCTGGCTGTGGTTAACTATTCCTTTGGAAGATTGCAAATGATTGTTAGTTTAGTAAATGATGAATGCAACTTAGGAAAGTATTTGTAACCTTGAAGTTCAATTTGTTAAGAAGGTCTGCTTGTTCAGGGAAAAGGGAATGACTTTATTTGTTTAATTAATGGAATCTGAAATAAAAAGAAAATTTAGTGACATGGCCAGGTGGTTTTTTTTAATCAAAGATGCATAATATTTATTTTAGAGCAAGAGAGTAAAGAAAATAGTAGAGTGCTAATATGACCCTTGCAGCTACCCCCAACTTTCCAAAGACACCTCAGTTTCCTTTGAGCTTGTCACCATTGTGTGTCCATATCTCTTCTAAGTATGCAGCTTCCCAGAGCAAGGTGTGAACCATGCAACTCTCTGTGAAGAGTTGATAAGATGCAGCTGTTTCGTAAATTTTCTTGAATGACTGAAAGTATAACATGCATTCTCTCTCTTAGTTATCTGTGCTGCAAACTTAAAGAGACTGGTGGTGAAGAAATTTCATAAATATGAAGAAGAGATTGATATCCACAACGAGTTCTTTAGACCGTATGAACTGAGTTGTTTTGATGACACTTTTTGCTTGGCCATGACGAGTTCCGCACGGTATGCTACTAAGTACAATAAAGTCTAGTTCTGATTGTTTATTTATGAATATGTCGCTCGACCAAAAATTGGTTCCTCAAGCCTATTCACATTGGGTCTATATATATATATATATATATATATATATATATATATATATATATATATATATATATATACACACATATGTGTGTGTGTTTGTGTGTGTATACAACATATATATGGGTCAATATATATACATATATGGGTCAATATATATGTGTATATATTTATTTTTATATTTATATACTTACCCTCTGTTGGGGTGCTCCATGACTGGGGAGCTCAAGACGGCAGGAGGAAGCTTCCTCTGTCGTCCGAGGACTAAAGTTAACCTCTCACTCTGAGATATTGAAATTTTCCTGCGGCTACTGATAATTTGTCACTTGGAATAAATTCCATCTTTGAAATAGAACATAGGATAGGCATTGAGATACAACATAAAGAAATAGAAAACAAGAGTGACATAGCAACATAGAGAAGTAGAAAACAAGAATGATATAACAACATAGAGAAGTAGAAAACAAGAGTGACATAACAACATAAAGAAGTAGAAAAACAAGTGTGGCATAGTCTTGAATCCTAGAAAAGCTGTGGTGTGACTCCTAGGCAAGTCACAGCTTACATCTGTGACTTTGGACAGTGATCCCACTTCTCTGAGTTTCCCAATTTCATGAGATAAGGATATGTGTCCCTCTCCCTCAACATCACACCCGAGTGCCTAGTGGAACACATGATACAGGTGGGCACTAGCCATCTGTGGCCGTCATGATGTTGCCTTGGATTAAGCCAGAATGCATTTCATTCCTCTTCTCTGCAATAGCGCTTTAGATATTTGAGAAAGCAGTATTCATCTTTCTGAATCTCTTATCATAACTCATATTAAAAAGATATTTACAGATCTTTTCCTTCCTGATTTGTCATCTTTTGACCTTACTTCTTTTTTTTTTCTGTCTCGAATTTGGAAGTGCTTTTTAAGAAAAATGATATGACTGGACTAAGAAAATTAGACAAAGAGTATCATTTTTGAATTTTTTACTTTGGGGTCCACACCCTACTCTGCTTAAGGCTTAGTTATGATTCTGTGCTCAGGGATCACTCCTGGCAGTTCTTAGGGGGTGGGGGTGCATATTCAGAATCAAGATTGACTGCATGTAAGGCAAGTGCTTTAACTTATGTACTATCTTTGGCCCAAATTACATTTTTATTATTGTGTTTTCTAATACAGCGAACATTTTGGTAGATTACACATTCTTCATATGTGAAATATATGTTCCTAAACTTAAAGTGTCCATGAGGAAACTTTCTGTGTACCCTCCCACTCCCCACTGACACGGTCCACTCAGGAAGTGCAAAAGCAAAAGGTGAATTGCACTCCTGAGAAGAAATTGTATTTGCCAAGAAAAGCCCGCTTTCTAGTCTTTATTTGTATCTGTTTCAGATATAGTAATAGTTACTTTTATAGAACTTTTAACTTGATTTCAGCTAGATTTGTAGTGATTTTAACTGTAAAGTCATAATCATTCCAAGAAATTTTTAACTCTGGGGCTAGAACGATAGCACAGCAGTAGGGTGTTTGCCCTGCACGCAGCTGATCCTGGATGGACCTTGGTTTGGTCACCCAAACCAGAAGCAATTTTTGAGTGCATAACCAGGAGTAACCCCTGAGCATCACTGGGTATGCCCCCCCCCAAAAGAAAAGAAAAGAAAAGAAAAGAAAAGAAAATTTTAACTCAACAAATGAATAATGTTATACATATAAATTTATAACACATATGTATATGATGTATATTGTCTTTATCTGTGAAAAGTAACTATGGTCTATGAAATAGTTTCTATAAGCACTAGATTAGCATAGACCCATTACTTCTTTATTTTTTATTTTTTTAATATAATTTTTATTTTTAAACATGTTGGGTTACATATCATTGGCAATCATATTTTAGGTACAAATTAACATAAAATCAGGGGAACTCCCATCACCAAAAAGTCCTCCGTCCACCTCAGTTCCCATCCTACTTCCCATATCCTCTCCCCTACCCCCCCCCCAGGGGTTGCTAAAGCAAGTGATCCCCTCTGCTAGACCCATTACTTCTAGACCAAAATACCTGTGGTCTCTGGAAACAGCATAGATAAGCAAATATATACATACATAGAAAGCCGTCTTTATATCTCTCCTATGAATGATACTTTATATAATATAAATTGTTGGTTCACTAACATTGAATCTACTGTCCACCACACTGCCATGCATGTCTGAATGAGGTCTAATAGGCATATTTTCTTTATGATATATGTGCCATTGCCTATCTTAGATTCCTAGACAGTTTCAACCCTGTCTAGTGGGATGACTCCAAAGATATGAAAAACCTGACACTATGTATCCTGTGAAAAGCATATTTGTATGTGTCCCCATACAGTATGGAGATAAAGATATAGTATATATAAAGATACAGCTGAGGCCACTATGTTCAGCTGGGAACGTAAGCATTAAGTTTCTCTAATTCCTCTGTTGTTGTTGTTGTTGTTGCTGTTTTAACCCCTTCAGGCATGTACGTCTATAAATAATCCTAAAAAAAATCTGTGTTAATTTAGGGATAAATATTGTTACTTATTATACTTATTTATTTATAATAAGTCATAGTAAGTAAGAATGTGCACTTAGGGCCAAAGCAATAGCACAGGGGTTAGGGCATTTGCCTTGCTTGTGTCAAGCCAGGTTTAATCCCCCGTATCCTTTATGGTCCCCCAAATCTGCCAAGAATGATTTCTTTTTTGTTTGTTTCTGTTTTGTTTTTCTGGGCCACACCCATTTGATGCTCAGGGATTACTCCTGGCTAAGCACTCAGAAATTGCCCCTGGCTTGGGGGGACCATATGGGATACCAGGGGATTGAAGCGCGGTCCTTTCTTGACTAGTGCTTGCAAGGCAGACACCTTACCTCTAGTGCCACCTCTCCGGCCCCAGGAGTGATTTCTAAGCGCAGAGCCAGGAGTAACCCCTGAGCACCACCAGTGTGGCCCCAAAACAAACAAACAAACAAAAAAGAATTTGCATAATTAGCTTCAATACTACCTTTTTTTTCTGTCAAAATAAAATATTGAATCACACATTTGGAGTAGTCTCCTTGCTAGAATGGAAGTCTTAACATCAGTCATTCGAACTGTTCCCCATTTTGGCCTTCATTAAAGAATCTGGCAGAGCTTTAGCAATAGCAGTAAGAGTGACTTTTTCATAGTGAGAATATTATATTAATTTGTCACAGTAAGTGGTAAAAATTTGTATTTAAAGTATTCCAACCATGTTGTAAGTAATTACCAGGCAAATGAGGTCTTAGACCACTGTGTTTTTGTCATTATCTGAACCTTCCTAGATGGCACAGTATAATAAACACATTGCCTATAAAACTACCTGGCTTACTGATTCGGTGCCAGTTTTTTTGAGTTTTTCATTTTAACTAGAAAACCACTAAAGATACCTAATAAAGTGTATAAGCCTTACCAGTGATAGTAGCTATCAGTGTATTCAAATAAATAAAATCTAAAGTCAAAACCTTGAAGTTTCACAATCACAAAGAACATTCACAGAGAAGACTGGTAACATTATGTGAGTTTGTGCAGTTGGATGACTCAGAGCATATATTCCTTTCGAGTTATATATGATACTTAGGGCAAGGACGAGTATAAGAACGTGAAATGGAGGTAAGTCAGTATCATGTTGGTCAATCATGATTCAAGTAAAATTTTTCTTTTCTCTCTTCAGTGACTTTATGCCTAAGACCGTTGGCATTGATCCAAGCCCATTCACTGTGCGGAAACCAGATGAAACTGGAAAATCAGTATTGGGGTAAGATTTGCATTTAGAGGGAAACTTTAAAGAGTCATGCAAAATAATATAGCTCTTGGAATATGATTTCCACAAAAACTAATAACTTCAAGTCACAAGGTTTGGAGCACAATCCATTTATCACCTCTCTACAGGTAGTTTGACTATGCAGCACTGGCATCAGTAAAATCGGCAACATTGAAAATGGAATTTATGGGAACTTCAGCTATATGCTCTAATTTGTTATTTTAAATGAGGAACATTATAGCTAGCATAAGGCAAGATGGAGACACTATGTCTTATGCCCTGTAATAAATCATGCGCTCTCTTTCCCATAGCATAAAGACTTAGATGGAAATTTATGTTATTTATTTTTTGTTATTTATGTATTTGTCTTTTGTTTTATGTATTTGTTTTGTTATTTATATATTTGTTTTTGTTTCTGATGAAACATCAACACTATTAGCTCAGAGAATTTATTGATTTATTGAGTATTAGTTTTACATTGTTTGGGGAAGACAATATATCCAATAGTATGAAGAAGCTAAATCAAGATAAGAAACCCTGGACAGACTGTAAGTATGCAATCCAAATTTTATGGGGTGGGAAAGTTGGTACAGGGGTAAGGTACATGCTTTGCATGCAGCTGACCCCTGTTGATCCCAGACCAGGTAATTAGGTAATTTGAGAAAAAAATTGAGGAATATTCCCTGGCAATGCCAGGTGTTCTCTCACCCACAAATTCAGTTTTATATATGGGTTCCTAAGCGAATTCTAACTACATACTATTTATACAGTGGGATAATTCTTTTTTCCAATAACTGAAGGTTAAGCTCTGAGTCAAATACTTATTTTTTTTGTTTTTGGGCCACACCTGGTGGCACTCAGGGGCTACTCCTAGCTCTGCACTCAGAAATAGCTCCTGGCAGGCTCAGGGGACCATTTGGGATGCTGGGGATCGAATCTGGGTCCATCCCTGATCGTCTGCATGCAAGGCAAATTTACTACTGCAGTGCTATTACTCTGGCCCCCAGATTAAATTCTAAATCTAGAATTCTAAATTCTAAATTTAAAATCAAAGGAATTCCTGGGACAGGTATATCAAGGACAAGCTATATTAGTATATAGTATAGAAATGCTACTGACTTTCAATTCTAATTGAAGGAAGTCAGAAACTAATTTATTTTCTATAAAATCTAATCTATGGTTAAAAGTTGATTTCATATTTTCCCTAGAACTTTTCATATTATTATTGTAATTCTCTTATGTACAATTTTAAAAATTAAGAGTAATGGGGCCAGAGAGAATGCATAGAGGTAAGGCATTTGCCTTTAGAAGATCATTGGTTCAAACCCGGCATCCCATATGGTTCCCCGTGCCTGCTGGGAGCAATTTCTGAGCATGGAACCAGGAGTAACCCCTGAGCACTTCCGGATGTGACCCAAAAACCAAAAAAAAAAATTAAGAGTAAATATTAACATTTTTTATAAAGGCAAAATATTTTACTAGAAAATAGAAAATATTATCTGAATTCATAAATATTTTTAATTACTCTTGAATTAGTACCCACCAGATTTCTAAGTGTGGAATTTTTATCCCCCTCTTCTCTTCTCATTTATTATATACTACTAAAAGGGAAAGTTAGTATATATATTTACTAAATACAATAAATTTTAGTTTATGATTCATAGTGGCTTGTTCCTTTGATGTAGATAAGCAGTTTAGATTGCAATTGATAAAACTCATAGGAGAATGGGAAATGTACATAGATCTGGCTTTTGATCTATTCTTTTTTGGAGGTTGGATCATATCTGATTCTCAGGGCTTACTTCAGACTCTGCATTTAGGATTATTCCTGGTGGGCTTGGGACCATACTGGATGCCAGGTATACACAGGTCAAATTGCATGCAAGGCATCTGCCCATCTGCCTTACCTGTTCTGTCAGTGTTTTGACCCCTTTTGAGCTAGTCTTTTTTTTTTTTTTTTTTTTTGGTTTTTTGGCTACATCAGGTGGGTGATTCTCAGGGGTTACTCCTGGCTATGTACTCAAAACTCACTCCTGGCTCGAGGGACCTTATGGGACACTGGGGATTGAACCCAGGTCTGTCCTGTGTCAGCCGCGTGCAAGGCAAATGGCTTACTACTGTGCTGTTGCTCCAGCCCCCTTTTGAGCTAGCCTTAAAGCTTCTGCAAGTTAGAAGTAATATTACTAATACTTTAAACATGTCTTATTAATACATTACATATTTTGAAAATAGTGATCTCAGCCTGATAACATTTCGAAAATATTTTGCTGCATCTGTATGTATATGCTGCTTTATTTTCTGATTTTATAATAGGTCTTAGACCTTTATACAAGGTCTGTGTGTATGTAAAATATTATGGTTTTTCCACTCAGCACAAGATGAATTCAAAAGCTTTTTTTCTTTTTTCATCATAGTCATTCTCTTCTGCTTCGCTGGGTTAAGGCTGGGGCACCTAGTGACGCACAGTGAGGGTTGAGGGTTCAGTTAAATATGCTTTCCACCCCACCTTACCTTTTTCCAGGAACAAAAGCAATAGGGAAGAAGCTGTGTTGCAGCGGAAGACAGCAGCCAGTGCCCCACCACCCCCCAGTGAGGAAGCTGTATCCAGCAGCTCTGAGGATGACTCTGGAACTGACCGAGAAGACGAAGGCTCTGTGTCCCAGCGGTCCACTCCTGTGAAGATGACTGACACTGGAGACAGTACCAAAGTGACCGAGGTGTGGGCAAGAGATGTGGGGTTCTGGAGCATTTGTATTGACAGCAGAAAGGCTGAGATGAGAAGTTTCTGTTACTTCACACTCATATATTGTAGTGTCTGACCCATTGCAGAGAATAACAGTCTGCTAAGGTCTTGTTGAATTGGAATTTATTTTTAGTTTCAAAAAATTAGTAACTTTGTGGGGGCTTTAGAAATAGTGCAGTGGGTAGAGCACTTGCTTTGTATACAGTGACCTGGGTTTGATCCTTTGCACCCCATATGGCCATCTTGAGTTTGCCAAAGGTGAGTCCAGAGTACCAGGAGTAAGCCCTGAGCACTCTGGTTGTGACACAAAACAAATAAACATACAAACAAAATGAATTGGTGGCTTTCTGGTCCATTTATTTTCTTGCTCAGCATGTTGTTGGAATGCAGGGTTTGGATCTGAGCAGGAGAGCCTTTCCAAAGCTCCAGGGGAAATGCCTTTGTTATAATTCAATGTGACCAATATGTCCAGGAAATAAAAGAAACAACTCCAGTTTTTGAGTAATTTAGTTAATCCAAAACTTTTAAGTAGATAGTGCATGCACATCACTTAATGAAATGATGCAGCACTTAGCAAAGTATCTAGAATCTGGAATCAACCCTGGTGTTCAAGAAATGATGTGTAGATAATGAAGGTGTGATGTTTATACACAGTGGAATACTATGCAGCTACAATGAGGGATGAAATAATTCAATTTGCTGCGTCTTGGATGGAACTGCAGGATAAGTTAAATTAAGTGAGTCAGAAGCAAGGCCAATATGCTAAATATTTACAAATTTTACTTTTTTTGTTTTTATGTTTTAACCCAGAACATGGTCCAGCCCATGAAAGAAGTGTATGGCATTAACCTCTCAGATGGCCTCTCAGATGAAGATCTGTCTATTTATTCAAGGTAAATTTTCTCCATGTATGTGTGAAGGGTAAAATGAAAATGTATTATTACAAAATCTTATGTCTTGCATAACTTTCTGAAAACACAGATGGTCAGGAGCCAGAGAAAGAGTACAGCACGTAGGGTGTTTGC
>PVKC010051011.1:0-10482 GCA_004027635.1 Crocidura indochinensis
ATATGGAGATTCCTCCAGAAAATGGAAATCGAACTCCCATACGATCCAGCTATACCACTCCTAGGAATATACCCTAGGAACACAAAAATACAATACAAAAACCCCTTCCTTACACCTATATTCATTGCAGCACTATTTACCATAGCAAGACTCTGGAAACAATCTAGATGCCCTTCAACAGACGAATGGCTAAAGAAAATGTGGTACATATACACAATGGAATACTATGCAGCAGTCAGAAGAGATGAAGTCATGAAATTTTCCTACATATGGATGCACATGGAATCTCTTATGCTGAGTGAAATAAGTCAGAGAGAGAGAGAAACGCAGAATAGTATCACTCATCTATGGGTTTTAAGAAAAATAAAAGACATTCTTGAAATAACAATAATTTTCAGACACAAAAGAGAAAAGAACTGGAAGTTCCAGCTCACCTCATGAAGCTCACCACAAATAGTGATGAGTTCAGTTAGAGAAATAACTACATTTTGAACTGTCCTAATAATGAGAATATATGAGGGAAATGGAGAGCCTGTCCAGAGTACAGGCTGGGGGTGGGTGGGAAATGGGAGATTTGGGACAATGGTGATGGGAATGTTGCACTGGTGATGGGTGGTGTTCTTTACATGACTGAAATCCAAACACAATTATGTATGTAATTAAGGTGTTAGAATAAAAAATATATATATAAATTAATATCCTTATTTAAGCTCTATATTCCATACATGTTTGTAGTTCGGTTTCAGTTATAAAATATAGAACACCCACTCCTTCACAAGTGCAACCTTACCACCACCAAGCCCCCATCTCCCCCTCTAAAGAAATATCTACAGAGAATGAACCTGCAATAAAAACAGCACATGCTTATGAGAGGTTACTTTGCTAAAATATAGGACGCTCCAGTGCACAGTACAAGAAAGTATGAATGAAAATATGTGATATAGATAAAAACTATTGTTATCTTGGCTATTACGGAAAGATTGAGAGATATGCTATATTGTTTCATCAAATAGAAGATGAGATATTACAAGTACGGGTATGACACTTATCTTGAACATTGCCAGTACAGCATCAATCCCCAGAATCTATATGGAATCCCAAGTCAGCTAGGAGTTATACCCAAGTGAAGAGTCAGGAGTAAACCTGAGATCACCTGATGTGGCCTAATAAAAATCAAAATAAATAAATGAAAGTTCATTAAAATCCTTCAGTTAGAGAATCCCTGCCTGTATCTCAGACCCTGACTCTGCAGGAGGAAGTCAGCAATATTCGCTTCCTCTTCATCTTCTCACCCAGAATAGCTGCATCTCCCTCAGGTTTTTGACACTCTCAGGATGTGGATTGTCACATTGTGTCTCTCGTACAGTAGTAAGTGGCAGTGTCCTCAGACCTCAGATTGCTCAGTTCCATGTGAGCTGTGGTGGTGGACTTGTCTGCGGTGATGGTGACTCTGCCCTGGAACTTCGGTGCATAGTTTGTACCACCATTGTTGGGGTTTACATTTCCTATCCACTCAAGCCCTTGTCCAGGGCGCTGCTGCACCCAGTGCATCCAGTAACTTGTAAAGGTGTATCCAGATGCCTTGCAGGAGATCTTCACTGATGTCCCAGGTTTCCTCAACTCAGGACCAGACTGCACCAGCTGCACCTCGGAGTTCACACCTGTGGACAGAGACATGAGTAAATAGACTTCCCTGTTGGGCTTAGTTCCTTTCTTGGTCCAGGGACTGGGACACTTACCCATGGCCACTGTGAGCAGGAAAACAATTTTCCATGTCCAGTACATGCTGAGGGCCACTTAAGTGAAGAAAGCAGTACACTTGTGATGTCCTCAGATACAAATGTTTCCATACTTTATTAAGTAGACCAGCTTGTTTGCATATTCATGAGGGAGAAGTATTTATAGATGGCGTTCATCACCACATCAAGAAGAACCACATAGAAAGCTCAGGAATAACTCTCAAGTGTCTTAGAACTCAAGTCTCAGAGGTCATGAGCCCATACTCTGATCTTGGACTCTGAGGTAGAGAAATCTCCCACTGGAAGATTATGTTGACAAGACACGCTACACTCAGAGAATGCCCTGACAGGGCCTGATGTCATAGGCCTTGATATGAAATTTTATATCAGGAATTTGATATTAGAAGTTTGATGTGAGAGTCTGAATGAGAGCATAGCAGAAGTTTGTTTGTCTTGCATGCAGCCAACAAGGGAAGAACCGGGTTTGACCCCTGTATCCCAGATGGTCCCTTGAGCCTGCCAGTAATGATTTCTGAGTGCAGAGAAGTGCCCTTAGAGTACCCCAGGGTATGTCTTAAACACAAATATAATACAATAAAATAAAGAAGTTTAATGTGAAACTTGTTTAATTAAATAGCTACATGTTTTCAATTATTCCATTTAATTTGTCAAATTTGTCATAATTTTCCTTACTTTTAAGATTACCAGAAATTCTACAAACAATATCTTAATGATTTCCATTACCTTATTTTGTTGAGTAAACTCACCAGTAGAATAAAATATTGGCAAACAACTTAGCAGAACAACAAAGAAGTCCTCTCCTGGGTGCTTTTATCAGACATTATTCTTTGTAAACAGGAAACCCCAGAACTTACTCAAACCCTCCCAGGTCTCTGAACTGTATGAGTGGAGTGGGTGGGCTTTCAGCGCCCCCTGCTGACCAGATCTAACCTGCAGTGAGAATCCTGTTTGGGTTTCCAGAGCTGCCATCCACATCTCCTTAGCAATGGCCTGCTGTGAGTCTGAGACCTGACTCGCATAATGACCAAAATTCAGAATGTTGCTTCATTCCCAAACTTCCCGTGAATTACAGCTTAAGTGAATTCTGGTATTAGCTTGCTTTCACTTGACCTAGTCCCTGCTCTTGGAGGTGTGCTTTGTTTCCCCAATAAAGACTGCTGAAAAAGCCCCGGAGGAGGATGTCTTGACTCAACAGTTCACCTGGTGAGGCAACTGGCTTATGGGTGAACAGCTTTTTGTGTGGATTTCTGGCCTGCTATTCTTACCCAATTGTGTGTGGATTACTTCCTGCGTTGGAAGAGCTGCCACACTTGCTTCTCTTGTCCTACCCAGACTGGAAGGTGGGAGTCTCTCTCCCTTGCTGGGGTTTGTGGAACACTCAGCATATGATTTCACAAGTGACATTTTTCTAAAAGTGTAAATTATGATCCTGAGTACATATCTTCCACCAAATGCAGCCTGTAATCCAACACAGAATTATACTCTTCACCTTCAGTACTAGGGAATATCCATTTTGTAATCATTTACACTAAATAATTAGTGTTGTAGTCAATATTCAATGACATGTTATCATGTAATATGGTATTTCCCTGTATTGTTTTAAAACTCTTTTTATTGCACTTCAGTGAAATCTTACATATTAGAATTTTTCAGTGACTAGTTTGCCTAACATGACATGATCATCTAAAAATATTAATAAGATAATACAGTGAGTAGTGTGATTAAAGAGCTAACAGTATAGATAAGTTCAATTCCTGGCATCTAATATGGTTATACTGAGCCCCAACAGGATACACCCAGTAGAGCATATAACCTTGAAAAAGCTGTGAGCAGTATCAAGTTTGTAACGAAACAAACAAAAACAAATCGGTTATCCAATGAAAATTTCATTGAGTTGCCATGAACTACATGACATAAATTTTCTTCTATTCTTGTAATTTTGAATCAGGTTTATGGCTAGAACATTTCCATGCATTCTTCTGCGTCATATTCTCAATATTATTTGAATCAAAAATGTAGTGCTGTATGATTGTTCTAATTTTTATTAATGTACAGTTATTGGCAATGCTTGTGGAGTGTTTGATACATAAATTATGCTATAGACACACATCCCACTTTCAATTTTAACTTCTCTCGAACAATGACACAAAGAACCGTGATGTCCTCCTCTAAATATGCTGGTAACAAATTTATTAATTGACACTTCTCTAGTTTATGATTCTATCCCTAGGTATCTGTCCTGTACATCAAGAAAAGGAAGTGGCTATGTGAATATGGACACCTTGCAAAGTGTGATTTTTTCCACCTCCATTGTCTAGTAGCAGAATTCATGCTCAAGTATATAGATTTAAGAAAAAGAAGGGGGAAAATGGGGATGATAACAAAGTCACTTGAAATTTGAGTGGAAATTTAAAAAATGATCAGAACTAAACACCATACCCAAAGTCAATAACAACAGAATCAATACCCAATCTACAACAAGCTGTACATAAAGAGAACAAGTTACACTAGCAGTTCAGGGGGCAAAGGAAGGAGTTATCAGATGCTTGCAGGTAACAGCATGGAGGGAGGGCAACACTGATGGTCAGAAAACCCTATTTATTGTCACCATATACCTTAAATATAATGTGAAAGACTTATAATTTACATTGGTCACAAAAATTGCAAAAAGGGGGTGGCTGGATTAGTGGTGCAAGTGGTAAGGCATCTCCCTTGCTGGTGCTAGCCTAGGACATCTGCAGTTCAATCCCCTGGTATCCCAGATGGTCCTCCAGGCCAGGGACAATTTCAGAGTGCATAGCCAGGAGTAAACCCTGAGCATCACCAGGTGTGGCCCAAAAACATAAAAATTTTACAAAAGAAAAGGAATATGGGAAAAAAACATATGAAGTCATTTCAATTTATATCAGAAACTTCCTGGCATTTGGATCTAGCAATTCTTTCCAACAGCCTAGGAAAACCAGCACTCCAAATCACTAAATGCAAAGTTCAATGCTAAAGCTAAAGAAAATATCTTTAGCTTTATGGATATGGAGAGAAATTCAGGCAAATATCCAAGTCTACCTAAATGCCTAACCCTTATACATGTAGACCTAAAATCAACACTTAATAATTTAGCAATGGAAATCAAGGAGTCACTAGCTTGCGAAATAAAAAGATCTATAGATGAACAATTCAACCAGCTCAAAGAAGAACTCTTTCAGAAGATGACAGAATCTATACAAATGGAACTGAAGGAACTGAAGAGTATATTACAAGCCATTAAAGTAGAATTACACAGGTGGAAAATCACAGAGACAAACTTGAAGACAAATGACAAGCCAGCTGGGATAAAGAAGTCAAAAAATAAGGAGAGGCAAAACCCTGGAAGAAAATTTAAGGTACTTAATGAACAAAGACAAGAACAATAAACTCCAAATTATAAGAATTCCCGAAGATGAAGAAAATGGTAACTGGGAAGAACAAATAGTGAAGGAGATAATAGCAGAGAATTTTCCCACCTGTGGGAAAGAAGTTTCTCTACAACTCCAAGAGGCAAAAAGAGTGCCAAACAAACTAGATCCTAACAGAACACCAAGACATTTGATAATCCAAATCGCAAGAGAGAAAGAGAGAGAGAGAGAGAGAGAGAGAGAGAGAGAGAGAGATTGACTCCTTAAAGCAGTAAGGGAGAAAAAAACTTCAAGTATATTGAAAACAACATAAGAATGAAACCAGATCTTTCATTTGAAACAATCCAGGCAGGGAAAGAGTGTAATGGCATATTTAAACTACTGAATGAAAGAAACTTTGAACCTAGAATCCACTACCCAGAGAAACTCTCATTTATATGAGAGGGTGGGTTAAAAACATTCTCAGACAAAGAACAAGTCGCAATATTTGTGATAACTAAACCAACCTTAAATGAGCTAATCAAAGAGCAATTGCACAAACCAAATAATTAATTGTAACAACAACAACGCTACACAATATAATACACAGCAGCTCTTTCTGTTGAATCCTTAATGTCAATGGATTTAACTCTCCCATCAAGAATAGATATGGCTCTTTAGTTTGAGCAGGTGTGCAATCACCAAATCTCTATAGATATCTATAATAAGGTTCTAATGCTTGTGTCCACAGAAACACCTGCAGAATACCTTTGGAAGCCATGAACTCCCACTGAAGTGCTCACTATAAGTAGTTTTAATGTCTTAATTTTACTATATTTCTAACTCCTTGATCTTTTTGTCCACAGTGGTATTTGGAGATATAGGTTTGTTACCCAAGTTCCAAATCGCAATGGTATACTATATTAGATTCAGAAGACAGGGCTCATTAGAATAATGTCATGACAAAAATTCTAATCTATTTTTATACTTTATTATACTGTTAAGATCATCTAATGTTTATGCCCACAATATACCAATGGAATACACAAATGCATGCCAGGAACTCCTATTACAAATATCACTCATTGAAATTTTTAAATACTTTTTGTTTTGACAAAAGTGGATTACATATTTTTCACAGTAATATTTTAGGTACATAGTAACATTGAATCAGGGGAATTCAAGGGGAATTCACATCACCAAAGTTATCCTCCCTCCTCCCCTATTCCCATCTTGCCTCTCATATCCCCCACCTTTACCCCCAGGCTGCTAGTAAAAGTGGTCTCTTCTATGTCTAGATTACTACTTAGTGATCATAAAACTGGTCTTGGTACCCTCCATTATTGTAATCTGCCTGTTTTCAATTGTAGATAGTTTACCATTATATCATAATGCTTGCAATTTTAGATTACTTTTCAGAAAGAAAACTGGATGATCAAGACGAGCTACACAATATTAAATGGTATAGATTCCTCTTATAGTGCTCATTACCATATCACTTAGTTTCCTACACTTGAAAATTAATTGTTTTTAAGAATGCTCTGTACACAATCTAATCCATGAAGCCTTTCTTCAACAAGGCTTACAATCACCAATCAGGATTGGTCTAGAAAATAAAAAAAAAAAAACCTTTACATCTGACTTGCCAGCTTTATATTTCTTAAGCATTCTGTCCCATTTCACTGGGTCAGCTTTTGAACTTTAACCTATGGATCACTCTCAGTGCAGATCTGTCTCTGTGTGCACATGAGTGTATGTGTTGGCCACCTCAACGTCTATCTAATGTCCATCTGTAATATATATAAAGTCTGTGTTCTATATGGTCCTTCCCATACCATACATTGAATCAGGGGAATTCCCATCACCAAAGTTATCCTCCCTCCTCCCCGATTCCCATCTTGCCTCTCATATCCCCCACCTTTACTTCCTGGCATCTCTTTGTGCACATGAGTGTATGTGTTGGCCATCTCAATGTCTATCTAATGTCTGTCTGTAATATATATAATGTCTATAATATATAATGTAATATATATAATGTCTATAATATATATGAAATCCTTCCCCCTCCTTGCTTACAACCTAACAAATTCTTTTCTAGACTTTACTTTCTCACTCCCCTCCTGTCTGCTATTACCCTCCATGTAATCATTTGTACTCTCAGCTCTTAACTCTTCATGATGCACTCCAGCCAGCTAGCTGCCAACTAACTCCAAAAGTGAAAAGATAGATTCTCACCCTGAAAAGGTGATACTCTACTGCTACTGATTTGCTCTCCGAGTCCCCTTTTCCCCCACTTCCCTTCACTGTAGACTTTTCCTTGCTACTAGAGTCTGTTTCTGAGAAGACCCCAGAAGGAAGACATTTCCTGATATATGACTGCTGGGAGCCACTTTCTAGACTCCACAAGACAAAAATCACAAATTGAAGCTGTGCTCTGGATTTTACTACCCCCAGACTATTTCAAAAGACTAAAATGGGTACAAGAATACCTCCTTTGCATATTTATTTAGATGTATTTTCTTTTTTAAAATAATCTTTATTTAAACACCGTTATTACAAATATGATTGTACTTGTATGATTACAGTCATGTAAAGAATAGCCCTCTCCACCAGTACAAGATTTCCATCACCAATTTCCCAGATCTCCCTCCTCCCCACTCCACCCACACCTGTACTCGAGAGAGGCATTCTATTTCCCTCATTCATTCACATTGTTATGATAGTTTTCAGTGTCGTTATTTCTCTAACTGCACTCATCACTCTACGTGGTGAGCTTCATGTCATGAGCTGCACCTACATGGTAAATGGGGGGGAAATAAGAGTTGGGACTGAGGCAGTAAAAGATTAGAAATGAGCTTTGTAGGGCAGTATCAAGGCCACATTACAAGATGCATATTATACATATATAAACTATATGCATACAATACTATCAATATATTTTGTACGCGTGGGGGCACTATCCCCCACATGTTTTTTGGAATGGAGACCAAGGAGAATAAATTTCAAGTGACTGTCCCAACATAAACCGGTGCTATAATGCCCCGTCCTCCTCCCAAAGCTCATCCCTATTAGTGTAGGGAGAGGTAGGTGGAAAACCTGATGACCCCTATCGAGTCCACCTGGGCCAGAGCGCAGGGAAGGCCTGAAATCCAGGGGAGAAATAAGGGGATGGTTTGGGTTCTGCCAAGCCTCCCAGCACCCCCCAGGGGCCTCCCCAAAACCCATACTCGACAAGAGCTGGCCTCCATAATCAAAGGGGAGACTGGAAGCCCACCCTCCTCCCCATGCACCTCCCCCCTGGAGTACGGAAGAGGGGGTAAGCCTAAGGACCCGTAAGAGTTCATCTGAACCCACTTCTGACCATCTGAGTTGGCACTCAGGGAAGGCCTGGAGTCCAGGGGAGAAAGAGGGGACAGATGGCAGCCTGCCAAGAATCCCAGCACTCCCCAGGCTAGGGAGAAGTCCTCCAGCATGGGGTAGATGTATTTTCTTAATAGCTCTAACCCTTATGTCTGTATGTATACATATATATACATATATAGTGGCAATTCTCCCCATTTTGGGGTATCTGTTTAGTAGGGAATTCTAGTAGGTAAGTTTCTCTAGTGTTTAGTGCTCATGGTAGAACCAGGTTTGGGGGATTTGGGGGATGGTTACATCTGCCACATATGCACCAGTAATACTTTCTGGGATTGGTCCATTTTGCATAGGCACATTAAAATGGGAAAATCTTACATGTGCAAACAAGTTCTTATCTAATAAAGATAGGAACACATGGATTTTATACTGCAGTGGGGCCTTACGACCTGAACACTTGCCATAGTAACTTGGCTTAGGCTGCAGAATATTGTACATTGACCAATCACCCCTGGATCTTGGATACCATCTAAGAAAAAAACCACGGTTTTCTACACCATCAGCAGGAATCAAAGTTCTTCCAGGGAAGGACCTACTGCTGTCCTGGCATCGACTTTCTCCAAAGAGGGTTCTTATGACACCCTGACAACTTAGTAACAGCAACAACCTTCTTACAGGAAAGTGTTTTTTGTATTGCCACCTAATGGTGAGATGAAACCAGAAGATACTTCAAGATATTCTATTTTTGACATGGTTTCTGTACAGAAAACAGGATCTCTAGCTACAGTAACCTGGCAGCAACAATAGTGATTGTGAAGAGCTTTTACTGGTACCACCAAGAAAGATGTTTGGATTGGACAATCTACTATGCCTGGAGCCTGGATTTGGTTTTATGCCAGAATACTTCATGGGTAAAGTCTCCCTGTTTATAGGCCAAAGGTTTTTCCTTTCTATATCTCCCATATTTAGCTGTGCCTATGCAAACAACTGCCCACACACACCATTTTGTTGACTTTTTTCATCTCTTACCTTAAAAAAGAGCTTACTAACCCTTCTGCTATTGTGTTAATGAGTTAATGAGTTGTGTTAATGTGTTAACTTATTTGGAGGTACAATAATTTTAAGTTGTTCTTTTACATCTCCACTTCCATACTCAGTGCCTTCTCTTCTCCATGAATTACTTCTTCAACAGCAACAAGAAGAATCCAGACAAGCACAGGCTTCAAATTGAGTGGGCAAAATTTTGTCCTGATCATTGGCACCTGTGTAGCCCAGAGAATATTTATGCCATCCATTGTGACTTAACCTTCTAGACTCTTCTTTTTTTGTGAAGCTATGGGCATTAATGAGGGTCATTGCCATTAGATGAAGCATAAAACATTATGATTTGTTCAGCATAAAATTTCAAATTCTGAAATTTGTGAGAGTACGGATGGGAAATATTTCTTTCTGATTAAAATATATAATAAATTTTAATTTGAATCATCATTAGATACAGTTACCAGGTTGTTCATAATTGAGTTTCAGTTATACAATATCAACACCATCTACTCACCAATACACATACCTGCCAACAGAATCCTAAGTTCCTCCCATCTGCCCCTATGGCAAAAATTTGTCCTCTCTATTTCTTTTTTTTCCAATTTATTTTTATTAATATATTTATTTAAACACCTTGATTACAAATATGATTGTAGTTGGGCTTCAGGCATGTAAAGAACACCCTCCTTCACTGGTGCAACATTCCCACCACCAATGTCCAAAATCTCCCTCCTCACCACCCCACCCCCACCTGTTCTATAGACAGGCTTTCGTCTTCCCTTATTCATTCACGTTGTTATGATAGTTCTCCAGTGTAGTAATTTCACTAACTGCACTCACCAATCTTTGTGGTGAGGTTCATGTCATGAGCTGGACCTTTCAGCCCTTCTCTTTATCTCTGAGGATTATTGCAAAAATGTCATTTATCTTTCTTAAAGCCCATAGATGAGTGA
>PVKC010051012.1:0-10495 GCA_004027635.1 Crocidura indochinensis
TCTTTCAGCATCTTCCATATTGCTTTTCTAAAGTCCTTATCTGAGAGATTGATTAGTTCATTGGTCATTATCTCGTCATCAGAATTGTCATCTTCGTTCTCTATGTCTGACGCTGGCCTGTGTTGTTTCCCTATGTCACACTAGTATTGTCTGTTTTTCTACGTGTTGTGGTGGTATTCATTGCGTAAATGATGTGTGCAGCCAGACACCTCTGGTTCCGCCCTTTCTGGAGTGTCAATTTGCCTAAAGGGAGTGGAGTTCTCCGTGGATGAGGCCTCTCAAAGGATCAAATCTTGGACCTAGGCTCACAGCAGAGAAGATAGTCCAGAGAGAAATGCTGGGCTTCAGTGATCCAGCACAGACTTTAGTGTGATTTTTTTCTCTTCTTGTTGCGATGATGTTCTTTCCTTAGAAAGAGCACAGGGCTGCATAGCGAAGTTTAGCCAAAGTGCTCTTCTGCGGCCCATTTCACTTTAATGAGGTTTTCCTGGGCGTCTCTGCCCTAGAATGGACCTCTGGGAGAGCAAGTTTTTTTGGATCCGGTTTGGCCCACTCCCACGAGGTCCAGAGGACAGCAGAGGACATAGAAACACAAAGAAAGACCGGACTCACAGTTCTTTCCAGTCAGCTCCACTAGACAGGCGTGGATACGCAGAAATTCCCAGCCTAATGTCATAATCAGAGGACCTTTCTTTGCAAACTACTCGCGCTTGCCGGTTTTCACTCTAATGAAGTGTTCCTGGGCGTCTTTGCCCTAGAATGGACCTCTGGGAGAGCGAGTCTTTTTGGAGCCAGTTTGGCCCACTCCCACGTGGTCCAGAGGACCGCAGAGGACAAAGAAAAACAAAGAAAAGACCGGACTCACAGTTCTTCCCAGTCAGCTCCACTAGGCAGGCGTGGATATGCAGAAATTCCCAGCCTGACATCACAATCAGGGGACCTTGCTTTGCCAACTACTCACGCTTGCTGGTTTTCACTCTAATGAGGTGTTCCTGGGCGTATCCGCCCTAGAATGGACCTCTGGGAGAGCAAGTCTTTTTGAAGCCATTCCCACGAGGTCCGGAGGACAGCAGAGGACAAAGAAACACAAAGAAAAGACCGGACTCACAGTTCTTCCCAGTCAGCTCCACTAGGCAGGCATGGATACGCAGAAATTCCCAATTGACGATTCTTTATGTAAGGTTATTCTATGCCACCTTCATTTACCCCTCCGTTTCTCAAACCAAAAATGAAAACCTCTAGAAGGACTCCACCCATTCCTGGAGTATTTGATCCCTTAGTTTATTTATTTATTTTTAATTTATCCATTCTTTTCTTTATCTCCTATTTTTTTTTCTTTTTCAAACAAATCCACGTAACTTGAACTAACTAACCTGCCTCCCAATTGGGAGGGAGGGGGAAAGAGGGGTAACCAAGGCCAAACAGGTGTAACACCACCAAGTAGTAAGCTAGGCACAGAGGGGACCACTTTCTTTAGCAACCCCGGGGGTGGGGGGTAGGAGAGAGGATATGGGAAGTAGGACAAGAACAAAGGTGGAGGGAGGACTTTTTGATGATGGGAGCTCCCCTGATTTTGTGGTAATTTGTACCTAAAATATGATTGTCAACAATATGCAAGCCAATATGTTTAAAATAAAAATTATAGAAAAATATAAGGTGTTTTTACTACAAATTTATATTGTTGTTCTAGAAAATCTCCCTTTAAGATTGAAATTACTTTCAGTTTCCACACTTGTGTGCTTTTTGTAAACTAAATTTATAGCCAGATGAATTTACTGAAAAAGAAACATGAAAATAAAATTCATAATACCATGTTTTGTCACAGGACTATTATGTCTAGATTATGCAATGAAAAAGTCTGATAAAAGCAAGATTATGAAGATTATGAAGTGTTAAGTTCTTGAATGTGTGACAATTTATTTCCATTTTTATTTTTGAATTATTTCTCTCTACTTTCATACATGTTTTTCCAAAAATACTAGAAAATTGGCTCTGTTATAAAAAATAAACAAGCTTATAAGCATAGCCTTAAATGTTATTCCAATTCAAACTATCACTCATGCTATTTGAGCACAGGCTTTGGATATCAAGATAAATAGCCTATACACTTTGAAAGTGCTAAACTTCTTAGAACATATATCTTACAGAACAATTGAAGAATGCATTTATAAATAGAACAGTTCAAAAAAATCAAAAGTGTTATAAAGAATCTAGATTAATACCAAAAAGTGATAGGAGAGCAATTAGAATAGACTCAATAGGGGCCCGGGAGATAGCATGGAGATAAGGCGTTTGCCTTTCATGCAAAAGGTCATCGGTTCGAATCCCAGTGCCCCATATGGTCCCCCATGCCTGCCAGGAGCAATTTCTGAGCATGGAGCCAGGAGTAACCCCTGAGCACTGCCGGGTGTGACCCAAAAACCAAAAAAAAAAAAAAAAGAATAGACTCAATAAACAAAGAAAAAGAAGACAAAGTTTATATATAAACAATGCTAAAAACAGATGATAAACAACACATGTAATCAATAATCTAGATGTTTTGTCTACTGGGAACTCAGCAACTAATTTAACTAATTGCTTTTTTTCATTAGAATGACAAAATTGTCTGTTTTGGAAGCATGTTGACATACACATAGTGAAAGGGGGCAAAGAATTCTTTTTTTTTTTTTTTTTTTTGGTTTTTGTGTCACACCCGGCAGTGCTCAGGGGTTACTCCTGGCTCCATGCTCAGAAATTGCTCCAGGCTGGCACAGGGGACCATACGGGGCACCGTGATTCGAACCGATGACCTTTTGCATGAAAGGCAAATACCTTACCTCCATGCTATCTCCTGGGCCCGGGCAAAGAATTCTACCTATACTAATTTGAATGAGCTTTGGGAGGAGGGTAGGCCATTCTAGCACTGGTTTATGTTGGGACAGTCACTGGAAATTTTTTCTCCTTTGTATTGTGATCTTGATACTGCCCTACAAAGCTCATTTCTAAGATTTTACTGTCTCAGTCCCAACCCTTATTTCCCCCCAACTTTGCATGTAAGTGCAGCTTATGACATCAAGCTCACCACATAGAGTGATAAGTGCAGTTATATAAATAACTACACTGAAAACTATCATAGCAATGTGAATGAATGAGGAAAAAAGAAAGCCTGTCTTGAGTACAGGTGTGGGTAGGTTGGGGACTAGGTAGATATGGGAAATTGGTGGTGAGAATTCTGCACTGGTGAAGAGGGGTGTTCTTTACATGACTGTAATCACACAACTACTATTATAATTGTGATCACGGTGTTTAAGTAACGATAATAAAAAATAAAAACAAAACAAAAAAGAATAATTATAGATATATTTGAAAAAAAGAAAATTCCTCATTATTTTAAATGATATGGTAAGATTAAATAGGATAAAAATGAGGGCTAAATAAATAAGTTAAATAATTTAGTTGCAAAGATTTTTTTTTACTGTGGGCAAAGTGAATTACAAATCTTTCACAGTAATTTTTAAGGTACAGAGTATTAATGAATGACGGACATTCCCACCACCAGTGCTGTCCTCCCTCCACTACTCTTGATGCATATATCCCTATTCCCCCTCTTCAATCCCCCGTAATGATAGTACAACTGTTCCCCCATTTACAGCTTGATGTAGATTGAGTATCATTTCTGTTGTTGTTGACTTTGGATTTTGTTTTCAAGTCTGATCATTTTTAATTTCAACCAAATGGACATACAACTGTCTGGTCTTGGTACCATCCATTTTTCTCCCTCCAATTATGATGTTGATCAAAGTGATTCCAGTAATGTGGAGATATAAGAAGGGATAGGAGAGGAATCTCTCTAGGTGCTGTAAGCATCACTTTGGAAGAAGAAGGAGGAACAAAGAAATAAAAGAAGGAAATAGTAACAAAACAAAATAAAATGAGACAAGACAAAAACAAAACAAAACAAAAAAACCAATAAGAAGTAACACAAAAAGTACAAAAAGGATTAAGAGTAAACCCAAAACCAAAACTATATGCTACTAAGAAACAAGCCAAAACAAATAAACAAACAAACAAAAAACCAGACCAGACCAGGAACTTCTTAAAAAGAGTTGTATTTGTTTTGTTTTGTTTTGCATAGGCACAGTAAACATTAGGGAAATTAAAACGGGAATTTCCTTGGCCGAAGAGATGCAGGGTTTCTCTGTCCTTGAAGCATACTGCCATGGGGATAACTCCAGGCTCTTTACTCTTTTACACACCCCAAGGTCTTTTTATGATGCCAGAATTCTTTCCGCTCAAGTGTGGGCATTGATATCCCACCTCTGTAGCGGAAGATCTTGCTATTTGCATAGGTCATGGGGCAAAGGTTAGGAGAGAAGTGTTTTGTTTGTTTTTAAGGCTCTAGGATTTCTTTTTTATCACGGTTGTTGTAATCAGTCTTCTGTGGTTAGTGGACTGGATTTTTGTTCTGATCCTAGGTCCGAGCCTAGGCTATAGACTTTCAACATGGTTCCACATGTTCTGTTCAGTTGCAGTTCTCAAAATCAGACCTCTGGGATTAGAGATCTTGAATTTTGTACAAATCCGAAGCTGAGACCTAGTCAAGAAACCTCCTCATTGGTCCCTTGCTAGGTTCTGTCCATTCTGTGTTTGTCAAGGTCAGTCTTCTGTAAATAGCAATTTTTTTTTGCTTAGGGCAATAAATGACAAGTTTCCCAATTGTATCATACCACTCAATGGTGAGATAGAGAGGCCCTCTCTTAGCTCAAGTTGTTGCCATTTCTCATGTCAGGTTGTCATGTTATAACTGGTACAAGTTGGTGCCTGGGCAGCGTTTGGAATTTCCCTGGCAGAAGTCTAATTCCTGGTGCTGTTGCTGAGACCTGTGTCAGTTTCACAAAACCTGTGCCCAGGTTTTTTACAAGACTTTTCTTGTAGGTTTTCATACCACTCGAAACCAAAACAGGTGAAGTTGGAGAGACAAGGAGAAAAAAGAAAAAAAATATATTTTAATAGAAGAAATAAATAAAATCGCATTTTAAAAAGGTGCTCAAAAATATGCCATTTATGAAGCTAATTTACTTTTTGGGATAAACAGACTAGGATAAATAAAAATATATACATATCTTCAAATAATATGGTTATTTTTAACACAAATATCTCAATCTTAAATTACAGTGAGATCAGTTCTCCGAGATTATCTTGTCTTTGGATCTCTGTTGCTACCTTGCCTAAAAAATTTAGGTCCCATATATGAGTGGGATAAATCTATTCTATACCTTTTTTTATGAATAATTGACTTGGCATGAAATCCTCTAATTCATACTATGTTGCTTCAAAGTTCATGATTTTGGTCTTTTTGGAGCTGCATAGTATTACATGTGTACATATATGACCTACAATACATATAAGAAAAGATAAGTACATTTTAAATGGCATAAAATAAATTAATTCTTTCAGAAATGTTTACAGTGAACTTTCCCTGGTTTCCAATAGCCCCATTCTATGAAGTTTTATATGTTGACATATGACACAGAACTTGCTACCTTTCCCATCTATTTCATGTCTATAAAATGTATTGTTTTGCTTTTGGTGGGGCCATGTAAATTATTGTGTAAGTTACTGTAAAATTACTGTTGTGGAAGACAAAAAATTGATTTTTATCCCAATATTTTCAATTATTAGCTCAAATGTTATGAATACATATTCTAAATATTTTGCTGATTCAGGCAAATAATTAATCGATCAAATTCATATGGAAAGGAGTCAATGCTTGTTGATTTTGCTTTCTAGATTATAAAAGATATACAAATTCTTTTTTCAAAATCCACTAACATATAAGCTGCTCTACTACTCAAAAGTATATTAATGTTGGGGCCAGAGTGATAATACAGTGGTAGGGTGTTTGCCTTGCACAGGGCCAACCTGGGATGACCTAAGTTCAATCCCCTGTATTGCACATTGTCCCTCGAGCCTACCAGAAGACATTTCTGAGCATAGAGCCAAAAGTATCTGCCAGATGTGACCCAATTTTTAAAAATATATTAGTGTTTTAGCTAGAAATTTCTAATGACTTTATATTGAAAATGCATTGGTATGTGTAGTAACAGAAATTGACAATCAGCTCTATTTGATTCCCCAAATATCTTTTTTGTCATTAATTTCTCTGTTCACATTTCCCAATACATTTACTCTACCATTTCAGGAAACCTGTTATATTTATAATTAAAAATATAATAGAGATTATCTGGAGTTTAATGTAATTAGCCCAATTACATATATTATTCAAATTGTGAATTAAAATAATTGTTTAGCTTTGATATCGGAAACCTTCCTGACTTCCCAGGCTTGTACAAAGTCTGACATTTTTACACATAAAAGTAAGTAATTGGAATTCATTTCTGCTACTTAATAAAATGTTAAACGAAAATAATAAACTTGATATATTTCAATAACATCATACAATCTGGTATAATGTGCCATATAATAAATTAACATTGATTTTAGCATTTATAATACAAAATATTTTACTTCAACATTATGTAACATATATAATTTCAAATAACTTATCACATTAACAAATATTATATCATATTATGTAGTGAAGAAATAAATGGAACTTGCCTACATTTTCTCTCAGTAACAAAAAGTTTAGGTGCTCACAATTAAGATATTACAAACAATACATTTACTTCAAAATTATGTAGCATATATACAATAAAAATCTTATACGATTAGGTCAGAGAAAGAAAAGTTACAGGATATATTTGTACAATATCTTCTAAACAGTCACTGAAATTCCTTCTACCATCCTCTTATGAGCACTTTACAATAAATAAAAGGCTAAAGTTATTTGAGGAAATCTGTTACATGTATAAATAATTGATCTACAGTAAAAGAATATATCATTTGAGTTCTTAATTGGGCATTTGCTAAGCATTTAAGATGATTACTCAGCTTTGTCAATCTGCAGTTGGGAAAGTATAAGAAAAGTGGAAACCTTGAGGACATGCCAGTGTCAGAATAGGACAGCATAACAGAATTGCAGTGAAGCAACCTGAACTTGCGTATCGTTGGTGGCTGTAGCTTTCGAACTCAACATGATTAAATGGACAATATAAAGAAAAATACTACATGAATTCAAGCAGGAAAATATTATTCCTCATATTTGAATGATGAAATTAAAGTTTTCCTCAAAATGTTTCCAAAGGACCACCTCATGAGGCCAACATTGAATGGTTAGCCACAGTGTTTAGATTGGTGAGAAAAGTCAGCTAAAAAGAATGTGTGGCTCTTATCTAAACTTTGTATACCTGTGCAAATTGGGTTCAGAAGTGATAAATATAAAGGAAATTGTATCTATCGTTATTATAATTTTGGCTTAATGAATTAGGATTAGGCTTTAATTTGAAACTTTAAAATGGATTATATTGGACTGGAATGCTTATTTTGACTTTTGCGTGAAAGAAATGGGATACACTCAAAGGGCCACCGAGGGAAAATGTTGGTCTTTTAGTAGTCAAAAAATGTTATTAAGGAAAAAAAATCCTGCCTCAAGTTTGTAGTAAAATTCAAACTCTGTAATAATATTTTTATATCAATTGAACAGTCAAATTTAATTATGACCACTCTTCCAAATTTAAGAGTAATGCTTGTCTGTTTCTCTTTAAGTTTCAAAAAAAGTCTAGCGAAATAAAAATGTGAGTCTTGATTCTTTTTGTATTTCATATTGTTCTACATAAAATTGGTTTTTCAATTATTGGACTACTCTTACTGAGTTTTTAACAATTGACCACATATATTTTACATTTAAACATTTCTAAAATTCTAGGGTATATATTCTTAATACTGTTTTATTAAGCTATTCACTTCAAAATGACTTTAAATAAACAGTTATATTGTAGTATACCTATTTATTTGCAAAGAGTAACTTCAATTAGGAGCTAGAGTGGTAGCACAGCAGAAGGGCATTTGCCTTGCATGCTGCTAACCCAGAACAGAAGCAGGTTCAAACCCTGGCCTCTCATATGGTTCCTGAGCAATTTCTGAGTGCAAAACCAGGAGTAACCCCTGAGTACTGCCAGGTGTGGCCCAAGAAAAGAAAAACAAACAAACAGCAAATTAGATTTAAAAGTTAAAATAAACTGAAACAGTTTTAATTGCGATTAATTAATCTAGCACATTGAACTCATTATAACAGAGATCAGAATTAAAGAATGAGTAGTAAATCTTATATACACTGGTTCAAATAAAATTTCAATTATTGACGTTTTTAATTTAAACAATTTTTCTCCATCTCACTTATCCAATGAAATGCTGAAGAATATTTGTGCTTGTATACCTCTGATTACGGACCTCCTGCTTTGACATCCTTTTCGTTTTTAGATTGTCACATAAGTGATAATGTAATGCTACAATACCATCTCTTATAATTACAACTAAATTATTACATATTTGTAAATTTTTATAAAATTATGTAAAATTGAATGTAGTCTTCAAAACTAGTTCCAACTATTATATAATTTTCTTGTAGGCCGTTGAATCATTTATCTAGATAAACATTGTAAAACAAAGTAGCAAAATTTTATATTATTAAACTCAAAGGAAATGAGCAAGAATACCTCTAAAACAATTTTAAGTGGTTCTGCTCATAGAATCTTAATTCTGTTTGACATAGAGAGAGGACAATTTTTTGCTTAGTTTTCTAAATTTTCTGTATTTTATCTACACTCTGGTAGAAGTAGAGGATTCACGTGTAAATACACATTGATTGAGATACAGATATAGATGCATAGATATAAGTGACAATATAGATAATATGCAGAGGCAGATAAAGCATGAGTTAATGTCATCACTTATATATATGATATGTCTTATGATATATGCTAGTATATATATTCTAGTATTAAAGTAGTTTCTGAACTAAATTTTATTTACTGATTCATTCAGTAAATTTGTAAATACCATGTACTTGTGTTTAAATTTATTGTGATTTAGGAAACATGACTACAATAATGCTAGCATTTATATTTTTAAAAAGGTTATTGGGGGCCATATCCAGCAGTGTACAGGGATAACTCCTAGCTCTGTGCTTAGGGATAATACCTAGCTGGTTCTCAGGGGATATGTTGTACTAGGATTAAATCAAGGTTATTCTTGTGCATATCAAATATCATACATGTTTTAACATCTCTCTGACCTCAATATAATTTTTTGATATCACTACACCTTAGCACAACCAAAATGACCAGCTTCTCCACCACTGTATTTTTTTTCATGATCTTGACCACAAGAAATACTTTATTTTTTTAACTCATGGTGACATCTTTTATTAAAAATATTTTGTATGAAAGTACAATATATAGCTCTACTGGGGGAACTGTGGACTGAGGGGACTCTCTTTCTGTGCTGCTGTCTTTTCTGAATACTTGGAGCTCTCCCCAAAGACCAGAGCCATGGGAAGTGAATCCAGAGGTCGCTGCAAGCTGGGGCTGCCAGCTGACTAATCAGTGAGTAAGAACTGGCTGGCTGAGGAGATTCCCAATTGTAGAGCTGGTTGCTCGTCCTACCGGAGACTTCGCCCTACTGCACTCTACTGGGGGAACTGTGGACTGAGGGGACTCTCTTTCTGTGCTGCTGTCTTTTCTGAGCCCCAGTAGAGCGTGGCCGCTCTGCTTCACTTTGTGGCTGCGCACTCTTTTTAACCAATAAACCCCATCACAACACGCAGGAAATACCACACTACTGGCATGACAATGCGGAAAGCTCGTAGGCAAAAACTATGTACTGAGAATGAGGATGATGGTTTGGATGACGTTAAAAATCACAACCCTCTGTTTAATCTCTCAGATAAGGAACTTAAAATAGAAATATGGAATAGGTTTGTAAAACTCCAAGAAAGCATAGATTGATCAGAACAGTACACAAAGACAGAACTCAAAAAACTCCAAACTGAAATAGCAGGCCTGAAAAACACGGTAGCTCTACTGAAAACCTCAGTGGATGCCCTCGACACCAGGGTATCAGCAGCTGAAGAGAGAATCGGAGTACTGGAAGATGTGATGCACAAAAACTCAACACAGCAGAAGAAATGGGAAAAGAAACTTATGACAAACGATCGAGCAATGGAAAAAGTACTCAAGGAATGTGAACAGATGAAAATTGAAGTCTTTGATAAACCCAAAAGAAACAACATAAGAATCATTGGAGTCCCAGAGATCCAAGTAGAAGATCACCACGAAGAATCAGCTGTCAAAGACATCATCAAAGAGACAATACCAGAGTTAATGACTACATGCAATCAAATCCTGCATGCCCGAAAGTACCAGCCAAAAGAGACCCAAAGAAAAACACCCCCAGACACATCATCGTTACAATGACAAATCCTACAGATAGAGATAGAATACTGAATGCAGCAAGATCAAAAAGGGAAATTAGATTCAAAGGAGCATACCTGAGACTTACAGCAGACATGTCACAAGAAACTCTCAAGGCCAGAAGACAGTGGTGGGATATTGTG
>PVKC010051013.1:0-10474 GCA_004027635.1 Crocidura indochinensis
GCCGGGTCTGTATTGTGAATCTGGGGAAAAAAAAAAAAAAGAAAAAAAAAAGAAAATATCACCGAATAATATCCACAAGAGTGAAAAAGAAAGAAAAAAGTGGAAGAAAAAAGAGAAGGAAAATAACATCAAAAAACAAACAAAAAACAAAACCAAACCAGAAAAAGGAATGCTGGAGTGACAGGATTTGGTGTTACCCAACATTTTTTTTTTTTGTATAGGCACAGTAAGTATTGGGGAAGGAAGGAAATTCCCATGGCCTAAGAGATTCAGGGTTTCTCCACTCTTGAAGCATATTTTCATAGGAACAACCACTGGCTCCAAACCTTCTCATTGCCATATCCCAGGGTTTTGTTTTATTTATTTATTTATTTATTTATTTATTTGTTTATTTATTTATTTATTTATTTATTTATTTATGATGTCAGGAACCTTTCCTCTTGGTTTTGGATGAGAAAATCAGGCCATTGTAAGCAATCAAACTTGGTATTTGCGCAGGTCTTAGGGCAAGGCCTAGGATAGAGTCTTTAAGGTTCTAGAGGTTCTGTTCCAACATTGTTGGTGTGTTCCATTTTCTGTATTATGTGCTCCTCTTTTCCTTAACCTTTTATCTCCAACAGAAAGCATAACTTGAATAATTCAGACTCATAAATTGAACGGGGAAAAGGATGATATCAGGACCAGTCATATGAACATGTAGTGTAAATAAAAAATGACCAGACTGGAGCACCAAACAGAATAGATACCCAACCTACAACAAGCTGTAAAGTGGAGACCAGTTGCACTAGTATTCTGGGGGGTAAAGGAGGGAGGACAACATTGGTGGTGGGAATGTCCTTCATTCATTGTCACTATGTACATTAAATAATTCTGAGTAATGAACTTCAGTCACAATAAAAATTAAAAAAAAGCTTCAACTGTATAATTTACCTTATCATCATTTAGATTGTTGCTTTACCATATGTGTTTGTGAAATTATTTATATCAATTAATTCCACTTAAATGTCATGAAAGCATGTTATTCAGAATTTTTGTGGAAATACATTTGTCCAAAGCTCAAACTGCTACTTTTCTAGATTTATCATCATATAAACTTGAGTATGATTTACATACTGTTCCTAAATAATGAACAGTACTAATAAAGAGGCGCATCTCTACAAAATGATAACTGGTTTGACAGGATATTCTTTTTGAACTACATTTTACGTTTGAAGAAACTTTCTTTCAGTGACTTTGAGGGGTAGCGATTTGTCCTAATCAAAACACCTTCATCACCTCACTTTGTTGTCTATAAATGTTGTCTATACTTCCTCTTTCACATAGTTAATTAAAATCATTTTGATATGGATTTTAGATGAATTTTAGTTATAATATATTTCTCGCATATATTATTCTAGCTTGCAATAAGTTTCACAAGAACTAAGTTAAAGCAGATGGAGCCAAGAGTGGTACAAAAATAGACAATAAAAATTAGTTGATGACTGGATCATTTACCACTTGACAAACATAAAAGTCACCACCCTGAGTCAGAGATTAAGGTACAAATAGTCTTTAGCATAAAGTGGCAGCACAATACTAGTCACTAATGCTGACCTGGAGAAAATATCCATTGTACATTTGATGATTCAGGAAGTTGAAATATCTGAGGAGAGAAATGTAGGAAAAGTCGGCAAACTGACTGGTTACCTCTAAATAGTATTGATTTGAGACTGAGGTCATTAAAAAGCCATTAAGGTCTAATTGGGAGAGTCAGTGAGATGCTTGGTATCTTGAAAGCAATCTTTGTCTCAAGTGGAAAAACCAAAATAACTGAACTGCAGAATTCTAGGGATGTAGAGACATTTAGGTAAGCTATGTCTTTTGTTATAAGACTTCAACCTTGATAGAGAAAACTTGGGACTTTTGAAACAAGGAACGGGATATCTGGGATATGTTCAGAATCCTAGAAAATATTAAGTCAACTTATTTCTTTCTACCCTCAGAGTTTAGAGAAGCTAACTATCCAGGCCTAACATAAGCTAGCATTACTTTTCATTTGCAGAATCTTCTTAATTCTGTTGCAGGTATCCCCAGAAGCCATCTTTATAACCATTTGGAATGTTGGAATAAATCATTGAATATAATGGTCATGGAGGCTCTGAACGAAAATAAAAAGAGGAGATTTGTTAAACAATAAATATTCTGAAGGAAGTAATTTTCATGGTGGGACAGAACTGAAGAATGGTTGAGAACTAGCTTTGAGAGCATTAGCCAAGTGTGGCAGATGAAGCCAAAAATCACTATGTGTGCATTTCTCAGAATACACATTTAAACATTCTGACAAATGAGTCAACCAGCCAACCATCCAAATAAACAAACAAGCTAACAAAATTGTTCCTTCACTGGCTCTTAAGAGCCTAGAGAGTTAGAAACAAAGAGTGTATGAAACAAGATTCAAATGACGGAACTAAAGGAAGAAGAAATTAAGAAGTGCAAATCTTGCTGGTATAAGAACAGAGACCTACCAGCTATTTAAAATATTTTATTCCTTTTATAACTTGGAAGTACCCATTTGAAATGTCTTCCACCAAGATTACTAGAAATACTCTGTTATTGTGGAAATTAATACCATAAACATTTTTAAAAAGGGGTCAATTAGGGGGGATGAAGAGAAAGTACAATGTATAGGGTGCTTGCATTATAAGCAGCCCACCGAGTTTGAATATCCAGCACACCATATGATCATCTAACATTACTAGGAATAAAATACAGACTCAAAATAATCTCCTTGTACTACCTCATATTGATCCAAAACAAAATAACAAAAAAAAGGGCCATGGAACTCCAGATCATAGATGAGAGGTGACAATTCTTGACAGATGCATGATGCCTCAGTGATCAGCAACATTTGATGCTAGAATAGAAGCTATTGGATGAGGGCTTGATCTACAGGGAATAGTGAGAATTATTAGTGAAGAATGTTTCATAGAAACAAATAGATGAGCAGCTAAAAAATAAAATCCAGTTTCCTGGAACTTCTAAAATTAGTTTTGCTTCTTTTTAATAATGAGAATGTTTCCATTACCATTTGAATTGAATGAATCATATCACACTTCCCATTCTGGGCAGGAGTGATCCAATGATGATCACCTAAATAGAACAAAAATCTAAGCTCTCCATCTTCTCTGGTTCTCAGACAATGTTATTCCTTGCTCTGGGACTTTTGCATTTAGATTAGGAATTATTTAATAGTACCTCAATTCTCTTGCCTTTTAACTTGGATTGAATGATATTATATACCTTCTGCCACTCATGTTCTTTCAATCGACAGACAATAGCTCATCAGCTATTCACCTGCCTTCATCACATATAATTGAATTCTTATAATAAATTTCATTGGCCTATTTATTCTGTGAACCTAATAAAAGTCTATAATCAGAAGAAATGGTGAAGATTATGGAACAAGAGGTTTTGAACAATGTAAAAGAATAAAAAGCTATAATCATTTGCCATTTTTTTATTCTAGAATTCATTGACTATACGTTGAGTAGCAATTTATCCTCCAAACTAATTTTAGGGATAAAAGTGAATTTTTATATTCACTCTTTGCAGATCTTTTTTGGGGGGTGTGTTTGGGTCACACCCGGCAGTGCTCAGGTGTTACTCCTGGCTCTATGCTCAGAAATCGCTCAGGGCACCATATGGGATACCGAACCACCGTCCTTCTGCATGCAAGGCAAGTGCTTTACCTCCATTCCATCTCTCCGGCCCTCTTTACAGATTTTTTTAAATAAAAACTGGCTAATAGAATTGATGTCAGAGATATTTCTGATCTACATGGAGAAGATGATCTATATTATGCATATGGTGAAATGTAGTGTGAATAAAATCAGTTGTTTAGTCATAATATGAGATTCATTTTGATCGATAACTAGCAGACTTCATATAAAATTATTATGTCATTTGCAATCAGCTTTTTAGAGAATGAACTTGTGAATGCACTTATAGACAATTCTATGAAATATGAGAATTTTTTTAAATTAAATTCTAATTCTAATTCATGACATGCCCATTTGTCTAATAAAAAGTCACTAAAATTAGTTAGCTGTCTTAAACTCTTTCTGTTCAATCTCCCTTCTCCCTCATCTTAAAGAATCTGAGGCATATGCATGATCCTAAAAGTGCTCCCTGACTTTTCATGAATTTTTTCTTTTGTTCCTTAAAAATACATTCCGTAATTTTAATGAATCTCTGGCACATTTAATTCTATCTTAATTTATCCTTATTTTAACACTTAAATAATATATAATTATTATATAATAATAGGCAGTAATAATATAACAGATGGTAAAATTAATAAGATATTAAGACTCTTTAAATTAAAATCCAAAGAATACATAAAGTATGTGTTTAAACATTTCATGTTTAGTACAGAAGGTATGGTGCTAACCTGCATGTGTCAACCACCCATAATGCCCTCTTTCACCTTTATTTCAAGGAGTGATCCCAGAGTGCAGCCAGGAGTAATTCCTGATCATGTCCAAGAATGCCCCCACAAAGAAAATAGATATTATAGGTAATTTTATAAATCATGATAAATAAGTAGATTTATTCTGAATGGTTTATTTGCTTTAATATTTGTGGTCATGTGATTGAATAAGGTAGCTCATTTAAATAAAAAATGAAAATAAATACATACCTGCTGTGCTCTGTGATTTAGTCTTAAAGGGAATTAAATGAATATTCTATGTTTGTTAACTTTGAGAGTGAGTGTAATGTTAGCTTTATAGTGGTATTATAGAGGATTCCCATCTCTTTGATATTTTGGAAGAGTCTAAGGATCAATGGAAATACTTCTCTGAATGTTTAATAAAAATTACCCATAAACCCTAGAATTTTATTATTGTGGAGATTCTGTATTACTTTTTCAATTATCTTACTTTTTTGTTAGTATATGTAGGGTATCTACTTCCCCCTTATTCCCTTTTGAGAGATTATTTGTTTCCTGAAATCTGTCCATTTCTTCTAAGTTCTCTAGCTTAACAGAACATAGCTGTTAATAGAAGTCTCTCATGATGATATCTTATATTTCTAAGGTTTCTAGGATTTCTAAATATTTCTAGAAATTTCCCCTTTAATATCTGATCATATTGTTTGAGCACTTCCTGTCTTTTTCCCTTGTGAATCTTGCAATGGTTGTCTATACTTTTTATTTTTAAAAAATTAGCTCCTTGTTTCATTAAGTCTTTGTATTGTTTTCTTCATTCCTACTTAGTAGATATTTAGCCCCATGACCTTCTACCAAAGTCTCTCTTTTTCTTTAACTGAATTCTGTCAATTAATGGACTTCCCTTAATTATGAGCTTCTACTTGAGACAGTTGGGGTAAGCTTCTGTAAAGCCAGAGTGGGAATTTATAAAGAGAGCCTGACTGGTCTGGGGGAGCTTGCTGGCCTAGGTGTCCAGGGGGTTCTGGCCAAACTGGCAGGCTTTCTGACTAGCCTATCTGTCAACCTGTCAGCCTGATGCCACAGTGAATCAAGTCCAGAGAGAACCTCTCTCTGTGTTTGCCGGACTGTCTGCTTAACTCTGCTCCTTCTGTTGCTGTTACTCCTGTGCTCCAAAGTTGTATGGTATATTGTTTGCTCTCATTGGCACTCTGTGTGTCTTGCTCCAGACTCTTTCTCTCTCCTCTCTCGATCTCATTAAATGTTTATATGCGGATAACCCTGCCTCTGACCCTTTGACCTGGGATAGCTTAGCCCTCATTCATTGAGGGTAGACTCAGCATTGATTTGAGTCTGATTTGATTTGACATCCTTGATTTCTGCCCTGGGTTTTATTATTTTTTTCTTTTACTTGTGATATTTATGTGTGTCTTTAAATAGTTGATCTTTTTCTTTTTTATCATATAAGCCTTTATTACTATGAGTTTTCCCCTAATTACTGATTTAGTCATGTCCCAAAGATTTTGATAACTTGTTTCTTCATTATCATTAATTTCAAAGAATTTTTATGCATTTCTTGGTTTTTATATTTTATATAGCTGTTATTAAGTAGAATGTTGTTCAGTATTCAATAGTTAAAGTTTCTACACAATTTTTGCCATCAATCTATGTTTCCATGGCATTGTGATCTAATCAGAATCTTGTTATGACACTTACGTTTGAGAATTTTTGTCTCACTGATGAACAGTGATGCAAAAATCCTCAACAAAATCTTAGCAAACCAAATCCAACAGCACATAAAATTTGCACATCATGATCAATTGGGTTTCATCAGAGGAATGCAAGGACTATTCAACATATGCAGATCAGTTAACAACATACATCACATTATTAAAAATATATACTATATTATCATATTAATAGATGCAGAGACAGCTTATGACTTATTCAGCACAAATTCATGTTTAAAATCATCAGCAAAATAGGTGTGGAAGGAACTTTTCTCAAGATAGTAACAACAATCTCTAAAAAGTCCATAACCTTTCTTCTTTCTTTCCTCCTCCTCCTCTTCCTCCTCCTCTTCTTCTTCTTCCTCCTCCTCCTCCTCCTCCTCTTCCTCCTCTTCTTCCTCCTCCTCCTTCTTCTTCTCCTCCTTCTCCTTCTTCTTCTTCATCTTCTTCTTCTTCTCCTTCTTCTCCTCCTTCTCCTTCTCCTTCTTCTCCTCCTCCTCCTCCTCCTCCTCCTCCTCCTCCTCTTTCTTCTTCTTCTTCTTCTTCTTCTTCTTCTTCTTCTTCTTCTTCTTCTTCTTCTTCTTCTTCTTCTTCTTCTTCTTCTTCTTCGTAGTAGTAGTAGTAGTAGTAGTAGTAGTATTGTCATTATTAGTAGTATTATTATTGTGTTTGGGCCAAACTCAAAAGTACTCAGGGGGCCCGGGAGATAGCATGGAGGTAAGGCATTTGCCTTTCATGCAAAAGGTCATCGATTCGAATCCCGGTGCCCCATATGGTCCCCTGTGCCTGCCAGGAGCAATTTCTGAGCATGGAGCCAGGAGTAACCCCTGAGCAGTGCTGGGTGTGACCCCAAAAAAACAAACAAACAAAAAAGTGCTCAGGATTTACTTCTCACTGGCTAAGAGTTCACAAATCACTCCTGGTAGGCTATTAGACTATATTGGATTTTAGGGATTGAACCCATGTTGATTGCATGCCACGCAAACATCCTACCATTTTTTCAATTGTTCCTGCCATACCAATATTATTAATTGTGACAAACTGAAAAATACTCATAAAATCAGGCATAAGGCAAGGATATCCATTGTCTACATTCTTATTTAATAAAGTCCAACCAATAGCAATCAGGCAAGAGTAGAAAATTAACTGAATCCAAATTGGAAAAGAGGAAGTAAGTCTATATCTATTTTCAAATGACATGATGATATATATATATATATATATATATATATATATATATATATAGTGAAGACCCAAGAGAATCTACACATACATACACATACAAATCTCTTAAAAAGAAATAAATACAGATATTTGGCTGGCTACAAAATCAATACACAAAAATCAATTGTGTTCCTTTATTTAATTTATATTTTAGTTTAGCCACACTCACCCATGTACAGGGGTTAATCCTGGCTTTGCACTCAGAAATCACTCCTGGCAGGTTTTGTGGACAATATAGGATGCTAGGGATCAGACCCTGGTAGGTCCCACATCAGCTGCATGCAAGGCAAAAGCCTTAACATTGTGCTATTGCCCTAGCCCCCAGATGCATTCTTTTAGATAATAATGACTCAAGGGGAAGAGATCAAAGAATTTATCTAATTGAAAATAGTTTTAAAATATTCAAGTACCTATGAGTTCACTTAACAAATATGTTTAGGGGCCGGGTAAGTGGAGCAGTTGTAGGCACTTGCCTTTCATGCAGCTGATCTAGGACGGACCTTGGATCAATCCCTTGGCTTCCCATATGGTCCCCCAAGTCAGGTAATTTCTGAGTGTATAGCCAGGAGTAATTCATGAGCGTCACTGGGTATGGTCCCAAACCAATAATAAAACAAAACAAAAAATAAAAACAAAACAAAACAAAAAACAAATGTGTTTAGAGACCTATAGCATGAAAACTTCAATACACTTACAGAAAAATATTGAATAATTAAAAAATGGAAAATACATCTCATATTCATGGGGCTGAAGGATCTACATTATCAAAATAACCACCTTACCTAAAGTACTATATAGATTCAATGTAATCCCTAACCCAACATTATCATTGAACAATAGGACCAAAAATAAAAAAGAGATTATTTGTAAGAATGTGCTTTAAACATTCAGAATGGTTTAGAACTCACTATCATTTGAATAAGAAGAATTCAACAATTATTTTTTCATATGGATGGATTTTATTTCTATTAACTTTGTTGAGACATTAGACATTTTATTCAGTTATTTAGGTGGGTCCAAGAGAATTATAGTTTCATAAATAAAGAAATGAAAAGATTTATTCTATCTGAAATATTTGAAACTAAAATAAAGCAGACCAATTTTAAATGACATGCTCAGCTGGTTTTTACAGAACTTTCAACGCTACAAAAATAGTCCTCTAGACACCTCAGCTTCTCATATATTGTACCAGCAATAAGCTGCAGCTACAGCTCCTATTGATTTATTCCATGTCATCCTTTTTCTCCTACCTCACCTTAGTGTGAACTGTTGCTTGCTATTGGATTCAGCTTCAGAGAGATCCCCAGCTTGAGGACACTACCTGATCCTTGACTGCTACGAACCATTTCTCAGTTCCACAAGAAAATGATGTGAGATAAAAATGTCCCCTATATTTTATTCCCCCACAGAGTATCTCAAAAGACTTAAAGTGAATATCTATATTTTCTTCTTAGGGTTCTGTAGACATATTTTCTTAATAGTTAAAATTAAAAGTATTTACCTCTATATGTAGAGATAGCCTCTTCCCTCCACTGTCTTTATCTGCTTAGTGGGAAATTCTAGTAGAAAAGTCTTCCTTAAGATACAAGCTTTGGTTAAAACCATACCACAGAGACTGGATAGTTTGTTATTTTTAGCTATAAATGCAAGAATAATATAATATGACATTGTTCCTTTATGCATAGGCACACTAAAATGGGGGGGGGAAATCTATGTATATAAAGAAGTTCTTAATAGCAATAAGAACCCATAAATTTTATAGTGTAGGAGTGCCTTTCATCTTGAACATTAATCATAGAGTCTTGATTTAGGCCTCAATTCACTGAACATTGCACTCCATTCCAAATTCAGGATCCAACATTAGAACTGGCAGTTTCCTGCACCAGCATCAGGAATCAGACTCCCCCAGGAAGCATTGAGTAAAAAAACCCAAAAAAACCAAAAAACAAAAAAACAAAAAAAACTAAAGGTCAGATCTAAATATCCAAGCCATAGTCAGCAAGAATAGAATCAAGAGACATAAACTATCACAAACTAAACAGAAATTGGACCAGTTACACTAGTAGTCAAGGGGTTTATGAGATGCATGCTGGGATCTATCGTGGAGGGAGGTCAACCATGATGGTAGGTACGGGCTTAATTCACTGAATGCTTGAAATATAACTGGGAAAGAATTGTAACTTAGAATTGTCTCAATAAAATTTTAAAAACAATTGTATTTCTACAGCTACAGGTCACTGTTAGGTGGATATGAAAAGCTATCTTGGAAATTAACAAGTATTTCTTTTTTTTTTTTTTTACCCATCACCAAATTTGTCCTCCCCCCATCCCTGTACCTTTCTGCAAGCCATATACCCATCACCACCCCGGGATGCTAGAGTAAGTGGTACCCTCTATGTCTAGCTTACTATTAGTGATCATATATCTGTTTGGTCTTGGTATCCTCCCTTGTTTCTCCCACTATTTGAGAGGCTGAGCTAAATAAATCGAGTTATGTGGTTTTTTTGAAGGAAAGAAAAGTAATAGAATGGGATAAAAAATAAGAAAAAAATAAAATAAGCTGAAAATGGGCGAAGTACTTCTAGAGGCTTTCAACCTCAGTTTGAGAGAGGACATGATAAAGGTAACAATACAGAAAGAAATAAATTAAATATCCCGTGAGCACTACAGCAATAAAGATAAGCACCACACAATAGATTCGGTTCTGAAATTAAATTATGCTGGAGTGCAAAAAAAAAAAAAAAAGAGAAATATAAGATAAAATAAAATAAAATAAAAATGGAGACATCAACTTCAATATCTACAGCAAAATAAGGACGTCAAAAAAGTTGATCAATCAAATATTACGTGGAAAAATTATTATTTTGTGCTTTTTTTTCTTTTCCCCCCTGCATAGGTGTTGCATATGTAAACATTTCTAATCTTATCATGATTTGGAATTTCTATGTATAAACATTTCTGGACCCACCCTGATCAGTGATTGGACCCTACTCTAGGGTGGCTTTCTGGACCCACCCTGATCCTACCCTGATCAGTGATTGGACCCTACTCTAGGGTGGGACCTGGCTTTCTGCCCTTACCCTAGGGTGGTATC
>PVKC010051014.1:0-10485 GCA_004027635.1 Crocidura indochinensis
GAATTGGACCCAGGTCTCATACATGAAAGGCCACATTCCCAACCCCTACCCTGTGATTCCCTTAAGAAGTAACTGATGCCTGGATCCTACTCCCTGATCTTCTGATCTAATTCTGCATTCAAAATTCATAAACAGGAGCAATGTGTGTGGTCAAGACAGGAAGTGGAGGGGAGGGGCAGGAAGCCTGAGGGAAGACAGTGGCAATGACAAAACCTAGGGAAACCACAGGTTCTAGGACACTGAGCGTGGCAGACTGGCTCCTAGGAGAGAATTGAAGGACTAAGGGAAGGAGAAGAGAAAAGACAGGACATTCAGGGACACTGAGTCACCATCTTTCTGTGAGACCAAATGCTTCTCCATCCTGGGTTTGACTGAACCAGAGTAAAGGCTACAGGGCAGGAGGTCTCTGCAGATCCCAGACTGTTAGAACTCCTGTGTGCAGTCCCCCTGTAGTGAGTCCCCTTTACCCACTGCCTTCTGCTTTCTCATCTAGCAGGCAGAGTCACCCTCCCCACACTACCCAGTCATTCCTTCACAAGCCAGATACATTTTGTGGAAATTTCCTTTCAGCCCCTGCAGCCCAGCCTGGGGATGTGGTTGTCCTTGCAGCTTCCAGTGGAAATTTCCACTCTGCCCTGACAGCTGGTAGAGGATGTTTTGGGGAGTTGAAATGAAGATTAGGTCATTGGTGAGGGAAAGGGGGGGCTGTGGGGAGAAGGAGGAGACAACTTCTCACAGCCCCAGAGTTTGCTGGGACTTTATCTTCCCAATGATTGAGGATCGCAGGTGTTCGGGGTTGAGGGACAAAAGAAGCGAGATGGGGACTGTGTGGGATGCACACTTCTTTGTGGGAAGGGGCTCCAGGTAATGCTTGGGAATATTGTGAGGACATGGAGAGCCTGATGACTGCCAGGGAGGGGAACTCAGAGGGACCTTGTTAGTGCTAAGGGACTTTTGTGTGATTATCAGGGGAAGCAGCAAGTTCGAAGCCAGGAAGAGCATCATCAGTTTCCTGCAGGCTTGTCTGGAATGGAGCCTCTGGATGATCCTCAGAGCTGCTGAGTCCCTAGGAAGTGAGTGAGGAGTGGGGTGATAGGACCTATTTTAGCTGTTTCATTCCCATGACTGACACAGTGTCCCCTCCTTCTCTACAGGGGGAGCATATTGTAGTGCACATGGCCATGGGCAGACCTGCACCTGCGTGCCCTCTGCTTTTCCTGTGGGATACATGCACACATGTGTCAGGAAGCAGAACAGACAGGCAGGGGACTGAGGACCATTGTCAACAGATATGAAGAGGAGACTGCCTCTCTGTTCATACATTGCTGTGACCAGAGTTGCTGCCACCAAGAAGGGAGCATCTATTTATCTCCCTCTCAGAGTCAGGTAGTTCCAGTTTCATCCTATACATCTGGTTTTATGAGAGTTGGACTGCATCCAGTGGTCTCAGGGGTAAAGGCAAGCCCCTACCAGTTTATGCTATCTGTAGTATCTCCAGTTCACCTTGTGTATCTATTTGAATTCTATGTATTTGAACAGTTTGGATTGCTCCCACCATAGCCTTTAGGCCTAATGAGCAGCATTAGGAGGGATTGGGGGAAGGAGAGACAAATCAGCTTTAGTTACCTGCTGACCCATTTCTCTTTTTTTTTTTTTTCCTTTGGTTTTTGGGCCACTCCCGGCGGTGCTCAGGGGTTACTCCTGGCTATCTGCTCAGAAATCGCTCCTGGCAGGCACGGGGAACACCGGAATTCAAACCAACCACCTTAGGTTCTAGATCGGCTGCTTGCAAGGCAAACACCGCTGTGCTATCTCTCCGAGCTGACCCATTTCTGTGGGAGAGAAGGTGGTGTAATGGGAGACCAGCAGAATCATTCTCCCAGTTAGCTGGGATCCATCTGCTTTCTGCTGGCTCCCCAAGACTGCTAAAGGGGTGCAGAACTCCTTGGAGGAACCAGCATCATGCTTCAGGGCTTATTTGAGGGGCTGGAGAGGGAGAGAACTTGCCTTGCATTCAACCAATAGATCCCCCATGAATCCTCCAAGAAACACTAAGAATAACCCCTGGTGCAGGAATAAGCCCTGAACACAGCAGCACTTGGCTACCAAATCAAATAAAATGAAACGGAAATGAGTCATAAGTGGCTTCATGAAGCATCAAAAGATCTAAAGCCCAGGAAGGAAGGTTGAGGCTGGATAAGAAGCTGCAAATACAGGAATCCCTCACTGCCAAGGGTGCTGTCAGGGCCAGAAGCACATGCACCTCTTTCTAGGACAGGGGAGGCAGCAGGGGCCCCAATCAGTGGGGGCTGTGAGGCTTGGGCTCCCTTTTGTCAGAATCTCAAGCCACTAGCAAGCCAGTTGAGATGACAGCAGGGTGACCTGTACTAATGGTGCTGTGAGGACAGTGTCCCTCCATCCCCAGTAGCAATATGAGGACACTAAAGAGCGACAGCCTAACTATTGGTTTCTGTTGGTGGAGCTCTGCTCAAGAAGACAGGGCTCTTCTTGAGCCTCTAGAGCTTGCAGCAGAGGGAAAAATGCCAGATCTTTTTCCATGCCAGCCCAGTTCAATGAGGGACCTCCAGGGCAGGCTCCTGTTCTACAATCATAGATCGAATGAATCTGCCCCACCCCAAGTTTATCATGATACTCTGGGACCTCATTCTCATGAGTTCTAGGTCTGTATAGTCAGAGACACCACGAGGAATAGTGCAGTGGTTTGTTTTCCAATTTTTAGTGGAGGGGATACTCTCCATAAGTGCTGGGAGCCCCAGGATCATTCCAGTGATACTTGTCTGGCTGTGTTGGCTTGATGGTTCAGTCTCAGGGCTGATTTTGTGGTGCTACTCAGGAGCAGTAGTGCTGGGGGTCAGCTAGACCATACATTGCCACTGGGGTGCAGGCAAGGTTATATGGTGCTGAAGATAAACTCTTGTGGGCTCATCATGTGCTCAGGCCCCTCTTTTGATTGCACATGGCTGATGTGGCCGGTGTTGGGGGGGTGGCACTAGTCCAAGCTCTGGAGTGGAGAACCTGGCTTTAGATAGTATATTATGGCAGTACCAGGACAGAAGCAGCGGGGCTAGTGTGGGGACTCCTCTAAATAAGTCAATGAGTGAGGGGGCTTGAGAAGGAGGAAGTGAGAGAAACATTTGGGCAGCATCCAGAAGCTTGTCAGACCTGTCCTTCTTCTATCAGAGCTTTTAACGTGCCTCCTCCCTCATGACAGGAACCCCATTGTTATCATTCCAGCCCCAAGTGCTTGGGAGTGCCTCACATATCTGACCAGGGCCCACTCTGCTCATCCCCATCATCTGCTCCCCAGGGGCTCCTGAATCTGTCCTGGTTGACAAGGTCCTTCCTGCATGACCTCCCAGCTTCATGCTTTTCTAAGAGGCCCTTCAACCATAGACAGCCACACCCACATGTGCTGCCACCTGGTCTCTCAGCCTTTAACTTGCTTCCTTTATTTGAAATACTTTTTTTCTTTTCTTTTCTTTTCTTTTTTTTTTTTTTTTTTTGGTTTTTGGGCCACACCCAGTGATGCTCAGGGGTTACTCCTGGCTATGCGCTCAGAAGTCGCTCCTGGCAGGCACGGGGGACCATATGGGGAACCGGGGAATCGAACCATGGTCCGTCCTAGGTTAGCGCAGGCAAGGCAGGCACCTTACCTCCAGTGCCACCGTCCGGCCCCCTCTTTTCTTTTTTTTAACCAACTCAACTTGTACTTCTCCTTTGGGACTCAGCTCAGCTGACAACTTCTTCAGGAAGCTCTCCCTAACAATTGCTCAAGCTCTGACTTGATCTTTTCTAGGCTTCTTTTGGCCCCTCTGGTTTTTGTGCCAGCATCCATCCTGTCATGACACATGTTATTGCTTGCTCCCACCTTACCTCCTAGATTATGTGTGCTATTTCCTGACTTGTTCTGTATTCCTCACATTAAGTGAATGAATAAAATATTTCTCAAAAAGTTCATTGAATGAGGGAGGGGGTCTAGGCTCTAGTTAAGTGCTAGAAATAGAGAGACGGACAAGAGAATTAGCTCCTTGTCAATCAGCTAGGTCAGGAGAAAGGGGAAGTCAGAAAATGGTTTCTCAAAGCCAAAAGTGGATAAAGGGGGGCTGTGAGGTTGAGCAGTGGAGGGATCAGCAGATGCAGTGAGGTTTCTGGAGGCAGAATGCCCTGGGTTCAAGTCCCAGAGTAGCCACTTACTAGCTATCGGGCAAGAATTGCTTATTTACCTTCCTACAGAATGGGCAATAATAGCACATTTGGGTCTAGAGCCAAGTACATAGGGTAATTGCCTTGCATGTGGCCAATCCAGGTTTGATCCCCTAAAATTCATATAGCCCCCAGAACATTGCCAGGAATGATCTTTGAGCTCATCCTTCATGAAGAGCAAGTATAGTCCAGTAATTTCTTCACAGACAACACTGGAAAACTGTGTTTTGGGTTTGGGGCCATACCTAGCAGTGCTCCATGCTTACTCCTGACTCTGTGCTTAAGTATCACTTCTGGCAGAGCTTGGGGGATCATATGCAGAGCCAGGGATTAGAGCAGACAGGTCAGTTGTGCTCAAAGCAAGCATCCCACCCTCTATACTATCTCTCCAGATTTTTGATTTGTGGCATAGTAGGGGTGGATAAGTGATTACTGAAATAACTCAGTAATCTAGAGAGTAAATTTCTTTTTTTTTTGTGGGGTTTTTTTTTTGGGGTCACACCCGGCGGTGCTCAGGGGTTACTCCTGGCTCCATGCTCAGAAATTGCTCCTGGCAGGCACAGGGGACCTTATGGGGCACCGGGATTCGAACCGATGACCTTTTGCATGAAAGGCAAATGCCTTACCTTCATGCTATCTCCCGGGCCCCGAGAGTAAATTTCTTGAGGGTAGATACTATTGGGGGGTGGTGGTACAGGTGTTCAGGGCTTACTCTTTTTTTTTTTGGTTTTTGGGCCACACCCAGTGATGCTCAGGGGTTACTCCTGGATATGCGCTCAGAGATCGCTCCTGGCTTGGGGGACCATATGGGGAACCGGGGGATTGAACCGCGGTCCATCCTAGGCTAGCGCAGGCAAGGCAGGCACCTAACCTCCAGCACCACCGCCCGGCCCCCTCAGGGCTTACTCTTGGCTCTGCACTCAGAGAACAAATTCCCTACTCAGTGCATTAGCTTTCTGAGCCCGAAGGAGGACATTCTTATCTGTTCTCACTGCCAAATCTCAACACTCTAGCATCATAACTTCTACACAATAGGTCATCAGTAAATTTTTCTTAGACTGGGTTATTGAAGTATAGCTCCTTCTCTAAAATCTCAATCAGATAGATAACAAAAGAGAGCAAGAGAGATAGGTCAGAGGGATAGCTAATGTGATCCCAGGTATATAATATATGGTCCCCTGAGCACAGCTGGCTGTGGCTCCAAATCTCCACATACCAAAATAAGAAAATTTGAACAGTCTAAATTGCAATTAAATAGTCCAAATAGCATATCATTTCTTCCTGACAGTTTAGCAAACATCTTTTTCCAGTCTGAAGGATAGAGAAGAAAAGGAAAGACGGGGCTTGTGAGAGAGTAAACAGGTAGCAAGGCACTTGCTTTGCATATACTAATCTCAATTCAGTACCCAGTTCCCCAAACACCACAGGAGTGACCCTTTGAGCACAGAATCAGTCCTAAGCACAGATGGGTATGACTCCAAATCTCTCCCCCCAAAAAAAAGTAAAATAAAAATTTTTGAAAAAAAAAAAAAGGCAACTCAACTCAAATGCAGCGAATTTCATTAGCTATCAGTTTTTCAGCAGCAAACAATCAAAAGCCATAAACTATGACTAAATCAAGTACAATACTCAATTTGCCTCCCAAAACAAGAATATGGGAAGTAGACTAGTCTGTTAGCTTTGTGATGTTTTCAGGAATCAGGCTCTAGTTCTCTTCCTGTCTGGCAACTCATCATGTGGGTTTTATTTTTGTGGTCACTGCTCTATCTCGAGGTCCTTATTCCCAGTCCATGTTCCCATGCAACCAGCCACCTCCATCCCCACATCTTCTTTCCCAATCTTCATCTGAGTATTTGGTACCTCAGTTCACTCAGCCAAATCCCAAGGACCATTCCTTATTCCATAGCTGCCATTCAAACCATGTTGGCTCCACTGTAACTTAGATCTTTATTTTTTCCCCTCAGCCCCATTGACTTAGATCTTGAGTTTGTCCTTGTCTCTACCTCTAATACTATCATCATTCTCCTTCACACAGGTTAAGAATTATTTTACAAATATAACCTGCTTACATTACTCCCTGCTTGCAGTTCCAGAGGTTTCACATCATTCAGGGAATATAATGGAACCTCCTTGTTCTGGCTTCTGAACCAACATAGTTAGATCACATCCAGCCTCTTAGCACTGGAACCTTTGCTGATTTTAACGAGCCAGAAGCCTTGTTTATTTTTCTTCCTCACACCAACTGATTCTGCCCATGGGCCTTTGCACCAATTGATTTCCTCTTCCAGGAACTCACTGTCCTTTGCCACACTCACTGTATATTACCTCACCAATTCCATTTTCTCCTCAGCACTCTGCCTTCTCCACAAGGAAATAAGCTTCTAAGGTCATGAACTTGTCTGCCTTTGGCATAGTATATTCAGGCTCCCACACTGCATCTTGGCATGTAAGAGGATGCAAAATACGTGTTTTGTGGTCAAAGGAATGCACGGAAAGGCTAGGTTGCAGCTGTTATGAAACATTGTGGCTCTTGGACATCTCAAGATAAATGAGAGGAAGGAGATAATAAGTCTGAAACCAGAACCAATGATGCATTTTGCTTTCCATCAACTTGCAAATGCTCCTCCTAAAATGCTTAATTATCCTACTAGCAGGAGCAATTCTGGGCGGGAGTCAAAACTTATTTGGAAAAACAAGGTGGTGAACACAGGCACCCATGATCCAGAATTCAGTGAATTCTAGGCAGAATAGACCATTAAGGACTGTTGTTGAGAGCTCCACCTATTGGTCCTACCGCTGATTAGCTAAGGACCAAATGGTGACTGACACTGTTCCTCCTCTGAGCAGCGGTAATCATTCTTTTGAGTTAGATAGTACAGTAGAGTTTTACCCCATGTAGTCTCCTAAGTACTGCTAGGAGCGATTTTTGGACACACACACACACACACACACACACACACACACACACACATCCATATTGTGATGTTTTTCTTTTCTTCTCTTTTCTTTTTTTTTTGTGGAGGGCAGTGCTGAGGCTTAAACTCAGGGCCACACACATGTAAAGCAAGTGCTCTACTGCTAACCCAGCCTAAACTCAAGTTTTAACTCTCAGCAAGGAGGTAAACTTGAGGTTGCTGAAGGTCCTCCCAGCTGGAGCTGACATTCTCGGAATTCTAAACAAATGCTCTCAGGCTGAATCAGAAGCAAAGGTTGCCAGAACGCCCTCAGTCCTTTTCCTAGGAAGCACTTTGCTTGCCTGTCCCATGTTGAACAAAGCCATCACAGAATTTGAAGAATGGAGTTCGTCCTCCATTCCTCTGAGTCTGGGAGCCTGGGTTTCAACCCACACCAGTCTCTGTGGAACAAGCTCAGTAATTTGAGGAAATGCAATCAAGTAATGTATTAGACCAATTTTCCCCCAAACCTGGGAGGCTTTGTGGAGTTACAAGCCAAGACTTAGGTCGAAGTTCTCATATGAGTTAAAATAACTTGTTTTCATTTGCCAAGAATTCAGACTCTTGCTCATAAAATTAAGAACATGTATTAGAGGGGCCAGAGAGATAGTACAATAGTACATCTATAGGACGTTTGTCTTGCACACAGTTGACCCAGGCTCAATCCCCAGCATCCCATGTGGTTCATAGAGCATGATCAGAAGTTATACCTGAGTACAGTCAAAAGTTACTCCTAGCATCTCAGGGTATGTCCCCTCCCCCCCAAAAAATTAAAAACAAATAAACAGGGCTGGAGCAATAGCACAGAGGTAGGACATTTGCCTTGCACTCAGTGGGTCCTGAACAGACCTGGTTCGATCTCCGTAGTCCCATATGGTTCCCAACCAGGAGTGATTCCTGAGCGCATAGCCAGGAGTAACTCCTAAGCATCACTGGGTTTGGCTCAAGAACAAACAAACAAAAAAGAGTAAAAACAAATAAAACAAAACATGTGGGGCCTGGGAGATAGCATGGAGGTAAGGTGTTTGCCTGTCATGCAAAAGGTCATCGGTTCGAATCCCAGTGCCCCATATGGTCCCCCGTGCCTGCCAAGAGCAATTTCTGAGCATGGAGCCAGGAGTAACCCCTGAGTACTGCCGGGTGTGGCCCAAAAACCAAAAAAAAAAAACAAACAAAAAAAAAAACATGTACTAGGGACTGGAGCAATAGCACGGCAGGTAGGACATTTGCCTTGCATGCAGCTGACCCAGGTTTAATCCCCAGCACCCCATATGGAGCCAGGAGTTATCCTGAGTGCTGCTGAGTATAGCCCCAAAACAAAACAAAAAAACTTATGGAACACTGTGGAACATATCCAACATTAAGATGCTTCTGTACACTCAAATATGGTACACTGAGACTGGAGAGTTTAAACGGCTGAGCACATGCTCTTCTTGGAGAAGCTCCAGGACTGGATCCCAGCTCTACACATATGGGACTCCAAGTACCACCAGAAGTGATCGCCAATTACTGAGCCAGGAGTAACCTGAGAACTGCCAGGGAAGGGGGATTACATTATGTCATTCAGATCTTAATTTTTAAATTTCCACCCAGTTTCTTTACACAGCTGCTCCTCCTCCTTCCCTCTTTTATTGTGTTGATGATGGAATGTTGTGACACTCATCAGGGTCTCACACCTACCTGCATGAGGTGCTTTTAGAAACTGCTCACAAAGTAGAAGCTGCCCAGATAGAGTGAAAGCTTCAGTTCAAGGGGATTAGGGTGCCTTCCTTATCTGACAACCCCTTGTGTGTGTATATATATATACATATATATGTAGACTTATTTTAATATAAATTACTTTAAAGACCATGTATTTCATAGTTGACATAGTTGCTTATAATACATTTATTTTCTGGTAAGAGGGAGCAAACTTATTTAAAAAGAAAAAAGGAGAGAGGAACTAGAGAGATAGCACAGTGGTAGGGCATTTGCCTTGGACACAGCTGACCCAGGATGGACAGTGGTTCAAATCTCGGCACCCCATATGGTTCCCAGAGCCTGCCAGGAGCAATTTCTGAACACAGAGCCAGGAGTAACCCCTGAGTGCTGCCGGGTGTGTCCCAAAAACCAAAAAGAAAGTGTTTAGTAAGCTCTTATTGCTAACTGATAATTCAATTTGTTGCTAGTTGAATGCAATCACATGGTGCAGGAATTCTAAGTACTATTTCTGATACTCGGGCTTTTGTGAGTGTGCTTTTAGCTGCCAGAAGTACAAGTACGTAGGGGGAGAGTATCCCCAATATATATATGTTTGTGTGTGTGTGTGTGTGTGTGTGTGTGTGAAACAAAGTAGTTTTATGTGGTGTGTGTGTGAGAGAGAGAGAAAGAGAGAGAGAGAGAGAGAGAGAGAGAGAGAGAGAGAGAGAGAGAGAGAGAGAGAGAGAGAAAATTTTGCCACAGTCAATGGTATTCAGGGCTACTCCTGGCTCTGTGCTTAGGGATCACTTCTGGTGGGCTCAGGGGGCCATATGGGGTACCAAGAATCAAATCCTGATTGCCAAGGTAAACATACTACCCACTGTTCCAGTCCCAGAAACAAGATATGTTTTTATTGAATGAAACATGCTTATAAATACAGAGAGGAGAAAAAGAGAACATGTTCAAGGAAGAACATGGACTTTTCTGGAGTGGAAAAGTAAGCAAAGATAGAGATTAAAAAAAAAAAAAAAAGAAGGGCCTGGAGATATAGCACAGTGGCGTTTGCCTTGCAAGTAGCCGATCCAGGACCAAAGGTCGTTGGTTCGAATCCCGGTGTCCCATATGGTCCCCTGTGCCTGCCAGGAGCTATTTCTGAGCAGACAGCCAGGAGTATCCCCTGAGCACTGCCGGGTGTGGCCCAAAAACAAAAACAAACAAACAAAAAAAAAAAAAAAAGAAGAGACATGTTCAAGGGAGAACATGGGTTTAAAGAGAAAACTTATATAGCAATTTTTGTTTTTTCTTTTCGGTTTTTGGGTCACACCTGGCAGCGCTCAGGGGTTACTCCTGGCTCTGTGTTCAGAAATTGCTCCTGGCAGGTTCTGGGGACCATATGGGATGCCGCGATTTGAATCACTGTCCTTCTGCGTGCCAGGCAAAATCCCTACCTCCATGCTATATTTTCAGCCCCGTTTTGTTTTTTATATATGTATTTGAATTGGATTTTTGACCTAAGGAAGTCTGGCAGGCTGCTTTTGCTGTTATCCTTGCCAGAAACTGCCAGTTCAATGCCAGGGATCCCTCTTGGAAAGATGAAGAATGGAAAACTGCAAAGCACACATATTCC
>PVKC010051015.1:0-10476 GCA_004027635.1 Crocidura indochinensis
TCTCTCTCTCTCTCTCTCTCTCTCTCTCTCTCTCTCTCTCTCTCTCATTTTTAGGCCACACCCATAGGCACTCAGGAGTTACTCCTGGATCTGCTCTCAGAAATTGTTCCTGGTAGACTCGGGGGAGGGGGGGCATATGGATGCCAGGATTCAAAGCACGATCTATCCTGGGTCGACTGTGTGCAAGGTAAACACCATACTGCTGGGCTATCTCTCTAGCCTTGCTTGTTCTCTCTTGATTAATTTGCCTGGGGATTTCCAAAAACCATGTCTTGAATATTCTACTCAGACAGGTATATAAAGTGTTCCATGTAGTAAATAATTAATCTTCTCGATGACAGCCAGCATCAGGTTCACTGGCATAGAGTGAGTTGTTTAAGAATCAGGTTCTCCAACCACAGGCTTTGAATGATAGCAGTCAATATGCCAGCAGCACTCAGCTAAGATACTTGGAGATTCCTAACCCAACAATGCCAAGTGAGTCTAAGAGTTTGTTTGGGTAGCCATGACCTTTCCCAAACAATGTTCAGTTGTACCCAAAAGGTCTGGTACTACCAGGGTCACCTCAGTGATGTTTGGGGACCTCCAGGGCAATAAATACCCAGAGGTACAAACAAACAATATTTCCAGTGTTTGTTGAGGACCCAGACTGTATATCAGCATCAGATAGTAAAAGTATTAAATCAATGTACTTATGTAAGATAAAGTAAAATATAAATATAAAAGTAATCATCGAAATGTAATATTTATATAAGAAGTAAATTGTTTTTCTAATGCTAGGTGCATTGGCAATTTTATTCCTGAACATACGTATGTATGTATATATGAATGTTTCACAGCAGCAAAAGACAAGAAATATTTCTGAAGCATATGGGTGCTGGTTAAAGAACTTGAATTTCAGTCATAGACTGGATTGCAATTATGCCATTAAAAATAATACAAACTTATAAATTATGTACACAGACTTATTGCTAGATTATGTTTTATTTTTCATTTTCTCTTCCAAATTCGAAAACATAGCTTTGGAAGGGGAAAAGTGTAAACTTTTTCTTTTTATTTATATTATAAATTATATATATATATATATAAAATTATTTAGAGCAATGTTGTCTGTCTCTTCTCACCTATTCTTCTCTACCTATTCTATTCTACACCTATTTTTGTTGTTGTTGTTGGGTCACAGCTGGTGATGCTCAGGGATTACTCTTGGCCATGAGCTCAGAAATCGCTCCTGGCTTGGGGGACCATATGGGATGCTGGGGGATTGAACCTATGTAAGTTCCTGCAAGACAGATGCCCTATAGCTTGCACCACCACTCCAGCCCCTCTATACCTATTCTATTCCCTATCTATTCTTCTCACCTGGTAACTTCAGTTCCATTGTCAAAGTCCAAGAGTTTGTCTTATTTCACCTTTGTCTATTCTCTCTTTTTGTTTCTTTATATGTCATCTATACTTTGTCCTTCTTCATTATTTGCACTTATTTCATTTAGCATAACATCTTCTAGTTTCATCTAAGTTATAAGCAAAAGGCAAGGTCTCAACATTTCTTTGAGTTAAGTAATACTCCACTTCTTTTTTTGTTTTGTTTTGTTTTGGAGTCACACCCAGCTGCACTCAGGGGTTACTCTTAGCTCTGTACTCAGAAATCACTCCTGATAGGCAGAGGGGATCATATGGGATGCTGGGATTCAAACCACCATCCATGCTGGACTGGCTGCTTGCAAGGCAAATGCCCTTCTGCTGTGCTATCTCTCCTGCTTCATGTAATATTCTACTTATTTACTCATCTGTCAGTGGGTGCTTTGGATGGTTTTGTTTTTGGTTAATATAATTGACATAGCAATTAATATAGGTGTGCATATATCTTTTCAAGCTTATGTTTTCAGGGTAGACACCAAGAGAGATAGAGCCACTAGAACAAATAGAAGTTCTATTTTCACTTTTTAAAGAAATTTGCATGCTGTAATCCATACATATTGGACCAACTGGAATTATTACCAGCCATGAGTGGGGGTTCCTTTTCACAGCATTCCAGCATCAATGATTATTTCAATCCTTTTGATACATACCATTCTCAATGATGTAAGGTGATATCTAAAGTAGAAGAATTTTTTTTGCAAGGGGATTCACTCAGCCATGTTGCCAGGGAATAAATAAATAAATAAATAAATAAATAAATAAATAAATAAATAGCCACATGCTAACCAAGCACCTTATCTCCTATACTATCTCTTAGTCCCTGCTGTATAAGAGTTTAAGTCAGACAAATCTTGGTTCAAGTTCTATTCTCCCACCCTAATCTCAGTTCAATTATCTTCTCATTAGTTATTTGAGGATAGTAATATTTATTTTTGTAAGAATACAAGATGAGGGAGTGTGCTTAGGAAAGCATCTGGAAAAGATATATTCAGTAACATAGTCAATGCCAATTATTATCATTACAAATGTTTATAGACTTCTGACACAGGCTAAATAAAAGTTTCAATCTAATGTGGCAGAGTATTAATGTGTGATGCTTTTTTTATAACTGTATTTGAACACCAGGGCTTACAAAATTGTTCATAATACAGTTGTTTCAGGCATTTAGTGTTTCAACACCAATTTCACCACCAGTGTGACCTTCACTCCATCATAGTTCCTAGTTTTGCAAAGCCTGCCCCTTTAGCAGATACAAAAAAATTTATTTTATATTGCTTACTATAATAAAATGATAAATGGAATTATCACAAGATAGTTCACTAAAAAATTTGTGAAAAATTTTATATCTCATAATGATATTGTCACTGTCTGAGAAATTACTGTTTGGTGTTAGTTGAGCTTTCTGTGTTATTATTTTATGCTTATTGAGATTAGTGAACTTTTTTTTTGTTTTGGTTTTTAGGTCACACCTGGCAGCGCTCAGGGGTTACTCCTGGCTCTACACTCAGAAATCACTCCTGGCAGGCTCGGGGGACCATATGGGATGTCGGGATTTGAATCACTGTCCTTCTGCTTGCAAGACAAAAGCCTTACCCCCATGCTATCTCTCTGGCCCCCGAGATTAGTGAATTTTTTTAAGCCAGTCAAATTGAGCAATGGGGGGTTGTATACCAACTTTTGTGATACTAACGTTAATAGGTTTTGATAAACCACTGCCATTGGACCAGTCATGATTAGTGAATTTTTATACTATTTAGTCATCAAATTAGGAGCTATGCTCAAACTGGGCTATTTATATTGTGAAATTTGGAGATATAGAACAGGGACAATTTTTTAGCTTGGTTTCTCTTGCAGTTAGTTGTGAAGCTGGACAGCTGGATTTGAGGCTGAGGGGTGTGGGTTGATTGCTGGGCTTCTGGCAGTTACAGAGGAGGGGGAAACTACTCATCCCACTCCAAGAAGGCTCTAGAGTTTTGGGGGGTTTTTTTGTTTGGTTTTTTTTTTTTGTTTGTTTGTTTGTTTGGTTTTTGGGTCACACCCGGCAGTGCTCAGGGGTTACTCCTGGCTCCATGCTCAGAAATTGCTCCTGGCAGGCACGGGGGACCATATGGGGCACCGGGATTCGAACCGATGACCTTTTGCATGAAAGGCAAATGCCTTACCTCCATGCTATCTCCCGGGCCCCAAGGCTCTAGAGTTTTTAACCCAAAGTCTAGTGTACCTAGGAATTTCATTGGCTTGGTGTCTTTTCTGAGATTAGTCTGTTTTGTTCTGCTTTGGGGGTTCTACTGGCTTTGCACTTAGAGGATCACTCCTATCTGCTCTGCTCTGGGGACCATCTGAGGTGCTGGGGAATCAAACCAAATTTGCCTCATACCCTCTATGGTCCCAGCCCACCAAACCCTAGTTTTTTAAATTTTTCTATTAAAATTTTTAAAATTTTTGTTCATGATAACCATATTTCTTATTTCAATTACCTTTTGTTATTCTTTAATTTATATATTTCTATTCCTTAAACTTTAAGGTATTTAAATATGTCTAAAGACTTTTTTTAAGTTTCAAGCTATATGCTATTTCATCGTCAGATACCTGCTTCTTTTCACTTATTTTTAGTTATGTCTCTGAGATGCACTCCACTTTGAAATGATCAAAGTAGGTCAAAGTGCTTGAATGTATTTCTGGCTCTTGAGATATAATCCCCACTAGATTGTCTGGTACTGTCGAAATAACCCAGTTAGTCTCTGGAGACCCTTCTGGGAACCAGGCCTCCCTGAAATCACTTTTAAATTGAGCACAAATTTCTGCCAAGAACAGAGAGAACCCCAAGTTACTACAGGTTTAGCCTGTTTGATCTTCAACTGTGATTAGAGGCCTTCCACATTGTCACTGCCAAGAGAGTTCTTCCAGGGCAGGACATTCCAGGACATTGAAAGGTTGTCCAAAGAACACTTTGTTCTATAATGTTCTAGAAAATGTCCTAAACTATTTGGTGTTGGGGAGATGAATAAAAGGGAGAAAAGAAATAAGAGATAAGATTGGTCAGAATGATAGCACAGCGGTAGGGCATTTGCCTTGCATGCATGCAGTTGATCTAGGACAGATCCGGTTTGATCTCTGGTGTCCCATATGGTTCCCTGAGCCTGCCAGCAGGCCAGCCTGCTGAGCACAGAGTCAGGAGTAACCCCTTAGCGCCGTCACCCGATATAGCCCAAAAACCAAAAGAGAGAGAAGATTGGAGATGCAAGCAAGAAACAAATCATGCAGGATTTCTAGGCTTCCATATTTGCTTTTATTCTATGTGTACTATAGAATAATTTGTGTTTCATCCTCCACAATTCATAGATTCAATACCCTTAATGTGACTGTGTTTGAAGATATCATAATTAGGAGGTAACTAAGGTATAGTTAGGTTCTAAAAGTAAAATTTGATTGAATAGGACTGGTAATTATAGAAGAGAAAGATATGGACTCCAAGAGATAGTCAACAGCTAAAGTGCTTGACTTGGATGTGGTTTATTCCAGTTCAGTCCCCGACATGGCATATGGTCCCCAATCATTTTCAGAAAAATTCTGAGCACAGAACCAGGAGTAAGTCCTGAGCACTGATGGGTATAAACTGCCACACCCCACCAAAAACAATTATGCTACCAAAATATATATATATATATATAAATATATATATATATATATATATATATATATATATATATATTTGGTTTTTGGGTCACACCCGGCAGTGCTCAGGGGTTACTCCTGGCTCCATGCTCAGAAATTGCTCCTGGCAGGTACAGGGGACCATATGAGGCACTGGGATTCGAACCGATGACCTTTTGCATGGAAGGCAAACGCCTTACCTCCATGCTATCTCCCGGGCCCCCCAAAAAATATTTTTAAAGGAAGACCTGAATGCTTTCTCATTTTCTGTCTCTCTCTCCTTCCTGTTTCTCTCCCTTCATCTATCTGTTCCTTTCTCTTCTTTCTCCTCCTCTTCCTTCCACCCCTCCTCCTCTCCCTCCTTTTTTTTTCTTCTCCATACAGGAAATGACAGATTAAAAACTAGGCAGTCACACCAGAAACTGAATCAGCTATCACATTACACTGGGACTTCCTGCCATCAAAACAAGGAGGAAAAGCATCTGTTATTTCTATTGTTTCAGTCACCAACTTTGGGTATTTTGTCATGTCTGTTACGGATTAGTATAATATGTCATAGTATGTCACTGAAAGCTGCAAGCAGGAAGATGATAGAACAGGATGTTCTATCAGGAAACAGGAAACAGGAAGTTTCCATGACTAAAGCAACAGGACTAGGGTAGAGTTCAGAGATAAAATCAGAATGATGAGGGAGCTCTAAATTATATGGCACCATTGTAAGAAAGGTTGGGGCATAGAAATAGTTGGACTTGACTCAATAGTGAAAAAAAATTAGAGGTGGTACAGCTGATAATGTGTTTGCCTTAAATGCACCTAGCCCAAGTTCAATTTCCAGCACTGTGTACGGATCTCTAAATATCAGTAGGAATGATCACTAAACACATAGCCCTAAGTAAGCCCTCAGCACAATCTGGTGTGACACAAAAATGAAAAAGAGGGGCCTGGGAGATAGCATGGAGGTAAGGCGTTTGCCTCTCATGCAAAAGGTCATCGGTTCGAATCCCGGTGCCCCATATGGTCCCCCGTGCCTGCCAGGAGCAATTTCTGAGCATGGAGCCAGGAGTAACCCCTGAGCACTGCCAGATGTGACCCAAAAACCAAAAAAAAAAAAATGAAAAAGAAAAAGAAAGAAGTAGGTGGGGGAGGGCAAGAGAAGAAGCAGAAATACTAGTAACCAAACAAGAAATAAATGGGTATGTACCAAGGAAGTAGCAGCGAAAAGGTAGTTAGACTTCAGGCACATTATAAAATAAAAACTAGATATATTTGTAAATGACTTATTATGAAGTTTGCAAGAACATCAGACAAGAATTACTTTTAGTTTCTGACTTTTGCCACTGAAAAAACAACATGGGAAATGGAAAAAAATAAAACCTAGGTGGAATGGGAAATGTTCATGCCATAAAGCAGTTGAGTTAGAAATAAGTTGAATTGAGATGTCAATTACATCAGATGTCTAAACAAGATGCAAACTAGGTCATTGGATATGAGAGATCTGGTTATAATGATAAATGTAGAAAGTGTTAATCCATTGATGATTGGAATTACCAAAGTTGATCAGCCATTAGTCATGAGCTGACCAGGAATTTCCTATCAGTAAAGAATGATAAGAGACTCTAAGGTAAGTAGGATGTGACTTTCCAGTACAGCATGTGCCTTGGACATGGGTTTAATCCCTGAAATTGGAAAAAAGAACCCTAAAATTGAGCTTGAGACGCTACCATATTTTATTCTTCTCTGCCAGACCCATTCAGATACCCAACAACTAGATACCCAACAACCATTTGATTTCAATGAGATCCCAGATTCACCCCACTTTTATTCTGCCTTTAACATAAAGCATATCATTGACATGGGATCTATATGGTTCCCTATGATTTTATAATAAAAATGAGATAGAAAAATAAATACATCCTCCTCAGAGATCTATACTTATATGTTTCAGCCTGTAAGATGTGCATTGTATCCTTGTAGGATAGGAATGAAATAAGGGAATTGAGTACAAAAAAAGAAAGTGTGTGAAGAAACTAAACTTGATCCTTGTATTTCAAAATCCTTTCTATAACTCAAGAACCCTAATAAAAGTGCACTCTGATTAAAAATGACTTGCTTAATTCTCAAGATCATTTTCAGTGTTTCCTGAGATGCCTCAAGATCTTAGATCATGGGCTGGAGTGATAGCACAGCAGTAGGGTGTTTGCCTTGCATGAAGACAAACCCAGGTTTGATCCCCAGCATCCCATATGGTCCCCCGAACATGCCAGGAGTGATTCTGAACACAGAGCCAGGAATAACCAGGTGCAGCCCCAAAACAAAAACAAACCAAAAAAAAAAATAGATCTTAGATCATATTATAGACCTACTAACCAAGGCCTATCATAAAGGAGTTCCCCATTTATCTCCCTTCTCAAAGAGGGAAGGCAGTGCTAGAGTTCTTGGGCATTTAAGATACTGTTTTCAGTATACCTGTAGCCCCAAAACTTCACCCAGGGGGCAAAAGAACTGAATAAGTTGCCTGCCTAAACACAGACAAAAAATAAAATTTGACCTGGTAGTTAGAAATAGCTTTGCTGAGCTTGAGAACAGACTTTGTAAATAGGAAAACTGGATTGGATCCCTGGTAACATTGCTAGCAATGTTCCCCATATTTGAGTCAGGAGTAACCCCTGAGAATAGCCAAGTGTGGCTGAAACAACACAAACCTTCCCTATACCCAATCATATTTTTAATGTTTTTTATTATATTTTGTAGTATCTACTTAAGACCAGACCCAGACCTCCCACATGCAAAGAATATATTTTACTACTGAACCAAAGACCTTTATATGCCTTTTAAGATTATTATTGTTATTGTTTTCAAAATGACCATAGGTAGAGGTTGGAGTGAGATTACAAGTGTAGGGTGCTTGTCTTGTATATGATTAACCCAGGTTTGATCGATGGCATCCCACCTGGAGTGATCCCTGAGCATAGATCTAAGAGGAAACCCTGAACACCAGTGGATGGGGCTCCAAAACCAAAACTAAAACAAAATACTCCCTCCCCAAAATGACTACAGGTACCAATAGGAACAAATTCATCACCAGTTACAATTTTGACTCACCTACTCCAGCCTCAGAGATTATCTATCACCTTTTGTTCTTCCTGTCAATTCCCACAGCTACACAAAATGAAAAGCAGGCTTGAACAAGAAACTATTGATGCTCACTCACCACTCAATAGCCAGTATCTAATGCCCAGCATAAAAGAAATGTTCAATAAATATTTGCTGAAAATATAAACCAAGGACACATAAAGGAGAAATAGAAAGAGCAGAAAATCATCTAAGAATAAGTTTTATGCTTCGTTGCTAGTCATCTAATAATAAATTTTCTTTAATTCTTCTGATTACATCTCAACTACCAATTTTAGAATCATGCATGTGTCCAGCTTTTCTTCCCAATCAGTCTTCCCCAGTGCCTAGTGTTTCGGCTCTAACTCCTAGATCCTACCTTATGCCTAGATTTTGTACCTGTATTCTGTATTTTACTCCAGGCCTCCCTCCCAATATGGACCAGTTAGCAGAATTAAAGAAGGCATACTTCTCTTTCTTGCCTCATTGTCTTCTCACAAATTCCTTTTACCTGAAGCATCTTTTTTCCTACTTCATTATTCTTCTTCCCTTTCATAGGAAATATTCCTTTCCTAGTATTGTTGAATTGCTAGTATTGTTGAACTTTCTTCCTCTATTTTCCCAAACATTATTGTTCTTGGGGACGTGTTCACATGGACATTTACTTATGAGTTTTACATATCCACTATGATTCTAGAAGTCCGTCAGAAAAGTCTATGATCTAATCATCTCAATCCTAGAGAAAAACATGGTGACTGGATTAGATGGTATAAAAGTCATGATCACTGAAATGAATGAAGTATGCAGGCTATGATGTAAATAAAGCTACAAGCCAACTAGAATCCATACAAACTGCAACAAGGGCCAACCGAAGCACCATTGCAAAGCAGTGGCAATGCAACCATTCTGAGCTCTGCCAACCAGGTGGGTCCATAAAGCCAAATATGCTGACAATCTGGTTAGAGAGTTTTCAGAAAGTAAAATATTGAGCAGATAACAGATAACAGAAACCCCTCTTGAAAAAGCTGGTTGATTACCTTCAGTTTTCACTCCTTTTCTCTTAGAAGTCCAGGGAATGGACCTAGTTTCCTACCCAAAGTTCCATGGAGAACATCTTCAACTTTTCTAGCTCAGAGCTAGAATTTCAATTTTTTTTCTCTTTCCTCTTTCCTTCCTTTTATAGCTGCTGTGATGTTGTGGGGAGAGGAAGGGAATTTGCTTGATTGTAGTTCTTACATGTAGGCATGCTGGAGGTCACATTCATTTAGTTGTGTTGTGCACAACCTTTCTTTTAAAAAAATTATCTTTTGGACCAGGAGAGATAGCACAGTTGCGTTTGCCTTGCAAGCAGCCGATCCAGGACCAAAGGTGGTTGGTTCAAATTCCGGTGTCCCATATGGTCCCCTGTGCCTGCCAGGAGCTATTTCTGAGCAGACAGCCAGGAGTAACCCCTGAGCACTGCCAGGTGTGGCCCAAAAAACAAAAAAAACAAAAAAAACAAAACAAAAAAATTACCTTTTGGGGCCTCGGAGATAGCATGGAGGTAAGGCATTTGCCTTTCATGCAAAAGGTCATCAGTTCGAATCCTGGTGCCCCATATGGTCCCCCGTGCCTGCCAGGAGCAATTTCTGAGCATGGAGCCAGGAGTAACCCCTGAGCACTGCCAGGTGTGACCCCCCCCCAAAAAAATTACCTTTTACCTTTAAAGAAAGGTAGATAAGCTCTTCCCCAATTTGGGGGGGGGGTTGGGCCACACCCCATGATGCACAGGGGTTACTCCTGGCTATGCGCTCAGAAATCTCTCCTGGCTTGGGGGACCATATGGGACGCTGGGGATCTAACCGAGGTCCGTCCTGGAACAGCCACTTGAAAGGCAAATTCCGTATTGCTGCGCTATCTCTCCAGCCCCATCTTCCCCCAATTTTTAATCATCAGTATAAAAGGATTCAAAATTTTAATGAGTAAAGAATAACTAAAAAGACAAGTACACATTAACTAAATTGAAGCCAAGAAAGAGATTATTGCTACCACCGTCCCTTCTTCTAAGGCCCCTTTCCTGTTTATGTCCTTCACTTTCATCAAAATTAAGGCCACTTGCATACCTCTGTAACTTTATTACATACTGCATTAGTTTTCTAATGTTTCTTTTGCTAAAACAAACTAGAAGACTGAGGGTTGGAAAATATTAAAGGGGATAAGATAAATTACGTGTGGTGTGACCAACTCCAATTTGATTCCCAGCACCACATACAGTCCTCTTACAGTGCCAGGAGTAAGCTTTGAGTACCA
>PVKC010051016.1:0-10584 GCA_004027635.1 Crocidura indochinensis
ATACCTGGTACTAAACAATGCCCAGCCCAGCCCAGCCCATAACACAGTTCCTAGCTACAGGCTCCTATCTTTGACTTGAATCCTGTGTTCCACTCATGCCTTATTCTGTCTTTCAGGAAGGCTCCACAGAGGACTCAGTAAGTTCTGCTGCCATCCTGTAGAATGAATTTCTCTGCTTTGCAACTGGGGCAGAAGCAAATGGACAGACAGGTCATGGGATTTGGGGAGTTTCCATTTCTCATAAAGGTTTTTTTCTCAAACTTGCCCTGAAAAACCTTCATCTCATGTATGAGTGGGAATTGTTTCTCCAAGAAAAGGCACCTCCTATTGGCGAGAGCCCTTGAAAGTGTTTCATCACCATATGGGTTTTTCCCATAGGGAGGGACCCAGGGGAGCTGGATCCTCATTAAGTGGAATGGATGGAGGGTGTCACACAACCATTTCACCTGTGGGGACCATTACGACAATAGCAACAATCAGATCTGTAGACACACGATGTGTCTGTCTATTTGATTTTTACATTGAGAATATATATACATATATATTTATTTATTTATCTAACCCATAGGCACTCAGTGAGAGTTTTAGATGAACTTAAGTTGTGTTTCTCCCCCAAATCACATCTCACAACGCCACGAGGCTGAGATGTAGAATTTGTTTGGTCTGCAGGTGGGGCTTGGCTCTGACAGAGGCTTGCTGAACCAGTGCTCACAGCTAAGAGCCATTGCTGTTGCAAACACTATCCTGGTAGAGGTGGGGGTGGGGGTAGAAGGGAAGGTTCAGGGTCTGACCAGTGAGGATGTGAGAGAGGAATATGGTTGGAAAGAGATGGTAGCATCACAGGAGTGCTCTGATTTGTCAAACCGTCTTTCTTTTGTAGAGAAGCTCCGGAATGAACTGAGTAAGTTTCCCACATTCTTTTCATTTTTATAACAACACATCTCTTGTTGGTTCCATTTCTGGTGGTAACTCATCTCACCTATTTTTTTCTTTTATAGAGTTAAAAAGAAGTGCAGCGAATTCAGGTGAAAGGCATTTACCCCCCTTCCCAATGCTAAGACAACTATCCTCTGGGAGTAGTAACTGCTTCATTGCTGTAACCATTTTTTCTCTTTTGTTTCTTTAGGCTGGAGAAGGGCCCGGTTACATTTTGGTAAGTTACACTGGTCAAGTGGATCTGCATTTCAGAGCCCACCATGCTGTGCCCATCTGCTGTTCTTTTGGAATGTAGACAGTAATGAAGAGTTGAGAGGGAAAGGAAACTGGGCTATATCCAGCTGTGCTCAGGGTTTACATCTGGCTTTATGCTCAGAAGTAGAGTGAGGAATCACTCCTTGAGGTGCTCAGGGAACCATATAAAGTGCTGAGAACTAAATCCAGGTCAGTCACAAGCCCTTAGCCACTGTATTATGTCTCTGACCTCTATAGGCTGTAATTAAACTTTTGAAATGTTCAGTTCTGGTAGATCTGAGAGATAGTACAGGAGTTAAGATGCTTGCTTTGCATATAGCCGACCCTACCCTATTGGATCCCTGACACCACAATATGATTCTTTAGGGAACTGCCAAGAATGATCCCTGAGCTCAGAGCCAGAAGTAGTCCCTATGAACTACCTGATATGCCTCCTGGCCCTCCCCTACCCCATGCTTCCCCCAAATCAGATCTCAACTGGGCATGTGGTTTAGTGGTAAAAAACATACAACTTACATTTGAGTCTCTGGGCTTGATGCCAATGTGGACACACACACAGGATCAAAGGCCTAAAAAAAGGGGGCCAAAGGCTATGAGTCAGCTCAAAGGTTTGAAAAAGTTTGAGCGTGTATTTGCACACAGAGGTCCCAGGTTTAATCCCTGGCACAGCTGGAATTGACCCCTGGGCACAGAGCTGGGGCACCCTGTTCTCAAGCACTTCTGGGTGAGAATACCCTTAAATATTTGGCTTGATGTTTTTATGGGTTTTCTGGATTTTTTTTAAATTTTTCTTATTTATCAGGTTTTTTTCTTCTTTGTGGCTTGTATGCTCTATTCTTTTTTTTTAAATATGGAATGCTTCACGAATTTGCATGTCATCCTTGCGCAGGGGCCATGCTAATCTTCTCTGTATCGTTCCAATTTTTTTAGTATATGTGCTACCGAAGCAAGCACTGTATGCTCTATTCTAATTCTAGATATGTTTTGTTTATTTTGGGAGGCTAGGGAGTGGTGTGGGATGAGGTGTGGGGTGGTGGTGGTTCTGTGTGTTTAGGGTCATACATGGTGGTTCTTAGTGGCTATCCTAATTTTGTTTGAGTTTTGTTCCTAGTGTTATTCAGGAGTCTAAAAAATACTGAAGATTGAACTTGGACCTCCTGAATGCAAAGCATTCATTCAGACCTTTGAGCCATTTTCCAGGGCCCTTGTTTGTTTTGTTTGTTTTTGGGTCAAGCCTGGCAGTGCTCAAGGATTCTACTTGGCTCCAGTGATCATTACCAGCAGAATTTGGGTGTCCATATAGTTGACTATATTAAATTCAAATTGGCCATATGCAAGGAAAGTACTTTACCTGCTGTACTACCTCTCTGACCTCTACCCTCTGGTACTTTTGGAAGGGTAATCTGAGTACATATCTATCAGGGCTTACTCCTGACTCTGTGTTTAGGGATCACTTCGGGTATGGTTCAAAGGACCATATGTGGTGCTGGGGATTGAACTTGGGTCAGCCACTTGCTAGACAAATGCCCTACCTAATGTACTATCTCTCCAGGTACACACCAGTTTTTGATCTTTGGAAAATTCTTTCAATACAGAATGTGTGAAGTCATTGTCATATTTTTCTATAATTTTTTTTTTTTTTTTTTGGTTTTTGGGTCACACCCAGCATCGCTCAGGGGTTACTCCTGGCTTCATGCTCAGAAATTGCCCCTGGCAGGCATGGGGGACCATATGGGGCACCGGGATTTGAACCGATGACCTTTTGCATGAAAGGCAAATGCCTTACCTCCATGCTATCTCCCGGGCCCCATTTTTCTATAATTTATGCTTATGTGTATTTTATTTGTATTTTAATTTTTATAGTATTTCTCAATGCACGGATATTTTCTTTCCATTTTAGGAAGGTACACCTAGCTTTGCTGAGGGCTTACTTCTGACTCTGTACTCAAGGATAACTCCTGGTGGTGTTCAGGGAACATTATTTAGTGCCAGGGACTAAACCCTGTTATCAGAGTGCAAATCAAGTGCTCTACCCCCTATATTATCTTTTAGACCCCTTATCTTCTTGTATTTAGATTTGTTGTTTTTCCTATCTAATGTCTCCTGTTTTTTCTCATTTGAAAAGTCCTTCTTGGGGCTGAAGAGATAGCACAGCAGAGTTTGCCTTGTAAGCAGCCGATCCAAGGCCTAAGGTGGTTGGTTCACGTACCAGATGGTCCCCAGTGCCTGCCAGGAGCTATTTCTGAGCAAATAGCCTGAAGTACCCCTGAGCACTGCCGGGTGTGACCCAAAAACAAAACAAAACAAAAAAAAAGAAAAGTCCTTCTTGCCAGACAATTGAAAAAATAGCAAGTGGTTCATCTGCTATATTATCTGCAGTTGACTAGCGTTTCTGGAAAGAAGTGGATGGGTTAGAAAGTTGCCCTAGCAGTGCAAACTACCAGAGTTTCTCAATTTTATGCTTAAAGGTTTGCTAGTTCTTATGGCTGGAGAAATAATATAGCAGGTAGGACACATGCCTTGCATGAGGCAGACTCTAGTTTAATCCCTGATGAGATTTTGACATTTATTTAATATACTCTAACCACCACCAGAATAAATCCTAAGAGCAGAACTGGGAGTTAGCCCTGAGCATTACCTTGTGTGGTCCAAAAACCAAAAATAAATGTTTTGCCAGTTCTCTATTTTTTTAATCTCCCAAATAGTTTACATTTCCACCTTTTCTTTGAATAATTCCCTTTTCCCCCCACTACTCTGGCATCCTTGCTAATTTTAAGGCTGCTCTTCCCCCTTTCTGTTCACATTGTGCTCCATAGCTAGGTCTAACAACACTGAAGAATTAGCCACTTTCAAGGAAAACAGGTCACTGTGTTTGGCATTCTAGGAGCTCACAAGCACGTTTGATGCACGGTCTGGGTTTAACGCATCACCTTGATTAAGGATGAGTTTCATGGATTTACCTTTCTAAGAAAAGCCTGTTTCCTTTGCTTGAGGAAGGAGGCATTCTTACCGTGACCTTCATATTCCACAATGTTTTTTGAGTCACATCCGGCAGCACGCAGGGGTTACTCCTGGCTCCATGTTCAAAAATCACCCCTGGTAGGCACAGGGGACCATATGGGATGCCGGGATTTGAACCACCGTCCTTCTGCATAAAAGGTAAACATCTTACCTTCATGCTATCTACAGCCCCCATATTCCACAATTTGATAAAAGAATATTTATTTAGTAACAGTTAAAAGGATAACAGACAATAACTTCTGTTGAGAAACCAAGTATTATACATTCACTTTTTTTGGGGGGGGGCCTCATATGGCAGTATTCAGGGGTTACTCCTAGACCTGTGCTCAGAAATCACTCCTGGCAGGCTCAGGGGACCATATGGGTTGCTGAGGATAAAATCCAGGTCAGTCGCTTGCAAGGCAAATACTCTCCCCGCTGTGCTATTGCTCCAATCCACTATTATTTTTTTGTTTATTGTTTGGCTCTGTACTTGTTGGTTCTCTTCTAGATGTGCTTCTAGGGATCATATGGTGTCAGAGCTTGAAATTGGTTCTTCTACATGCAAGACCCTTCAAGCTCTCTCCCCAGTCTACACACATGTTCACATGAAAACTTATGTACTAGCTCATCAAAATCATATAATTCGACAATGTAGACACTGTTCATGTCCCCATTCACCAATGACGAATCTAAGGTTTGAATAGGAATAACAAGCCTAAGTCACATAACCAGCATGTGGTTAAGCTGAAACTACATCAACCTCTATTCTCCTGGGTCTTACATTTTAGCTTGTCACTCCTGAGATTGACTAGGAGTCAGGTTATTATTTTACATTAGTCAGAGGCAGTCTTTCCTAAGGATTAAGGCAGCTTCACAAACAGATGGTAAACCTTTTTTATTTTTTTTCGGTTTTGGAGCCAGCCACACCTAGTAGTGTGCAGGAGTCACTCTTGGCTATGGCTCAGGTATCATTCCTCACTGAGATAGGGGACTATATATGGTGCTGGGATTTGAACCCGGTCCAGCAACACACAAAGCAAGCACCCTACCCACTGTACTATTGCTCTGGTTTCTCCAGCCCACTTTTTCATCTTTTACTTAATATTCTACCAGCAAATGGAGAAAAGATGAAGACAGAATTCTTGGTCTGACGCCATAGGAGAAAGGGGCCCCTATACTAAAATGGGTCTATGCCTGTGGGTGTCTACAGAGTATCTCTCCTCTAAAGCAATCCCACTGATCCCTTAAGCCCTAGCAACCTCATAGCTCTGTAACTCTCTGCAGTGGCTGTGACCTTGGACCCGGACACGGCACACCCCAAGCTCATCCTCTCTGAGGACCGGAGATCTGTGAAGCTTGGAGACCGAAGGCAGCCTGTTTCAGACAACCCCCAGAGATTTGACTTTGTCGTCAGTGTCCTGGGCTCTGAATACTTCACAGCTGGATGTCATTACTGGGAGGTGCATGTGGGGGACAAGACCAAGTGGATCCTGGGAGTGTGCAGCGAGTCAGTGAGCCGGAAGGGGAAGGTCACCGCCTCACCTGCCAACGGGCACTGGCTACTGCGGCAGAATCGGGGAACTGAGTATGAAGCTCTCACATCTCCTCAGACCTTCTTCCGCCTGAAGGAGTCCCCTCGCTGTGTGGGGGTCTTCCTGGACTACGAAGCAGGGGTCATCTCTTTCTACAATGTGACCGACAAGTCCCACATCTTTACTTTCACCCACACTTTCTCTGGCCCCCTGCGCCCTTTCTTCGAACCCTGCCTTCATGATGAAGGGAAAAATACAGCCCCACTCATCATCTGTTCAGAACTGCAGGAATCAGAAAAATCACCCAAAGCCAAAGGCCATGCAAATGGGGATGTGAAAGTGGACCCTTCCTTACTGCCCCCTCAGGCTCCAGCCACTTTCTTACTCACAGATAACAGCCTCCTCTGGGCCTCTGAGCTGGGCCCAGCTCTTCAGGGCCTCAAGGCCCCTTCTTTCTAGGTGCCTTTTTGTTCCCACTCCCCCATCCTCTGCCTGGTGCTCTCTGGAGCTTAGTCTCCTGGCCCTAAATGTCCTTCCAGAACACGTGACTTCCTTCCTCCAAATACAATACCCTCTTGTGTTTTTTTTTTTATTGGGTCAGGTTTTCCCCCTAAGGTTCAATTTTAACCCCCATCTTGTCTCTGAAGATGTGAAGTTCTGGTGCCTTGGCAGACAAAATATGGCAAAGTAAGGACACAATCAATCTGATTTAGGTGGCAGTGCTGAAGGTGAGCCATCCAGATATATGCTTCTTGGAACAGATATGTGTCTGTTTCAAAGACAGCTTCCTGTTTCATGTCATGTACAGGATCTGGCATGAAGTTATGGTGGTCAGTCCTTGACATTTTTGTTTGTTTGTTTTGAGGGGTCCACACCTACCAGTCAGTGCTCAGGGCTCATTCCTAGCTCTGCATGCAGGGATCACTCCTGGTAAGGATTGGGAAACTATAAGGGGTTCCAGGGACTTAACCCTGGTCAGCTGCATACAAGTCATGTGTCATACCTGCTGTGCTAGTGTTCCTGCCAGTCTCCAACTTCTTTCTTAGTCTCAAAAAATTTCTCCTTCATGGGGCCAGGACAGTGGCGCTAGAGGTAAGGTGTCTGCCTTGCCAGCGCTAGCCTAGGACGGACCACGGTTCAATCCTCCGGCGTCCAGTATGGTCCCCCAAGCCAGGATCGACTTGCGAGCACATAGCCAGGAGTAACCCCTGAGCGTCAATGGGTGTGGCCCCAAAACAAAACAAAACAAAAAATTTCTCCTTCTGCGAAGGAGCAATATTACAACAGGTAGGGCACTTGCCTTGTATGAGGCTATTTCCAGCTCCCATATGGTCCCCTGAGCCCGTCAGGAGTGATTCCTGAGTGCTGAGCCAGGAGGGACCCCTGAGCATTGTTAGGTGTGGTCCACAAACAAAACAAACAAAAATTTTTCTCTTCTCAGTTCAGGCCTCTAAGTCACAAAGCTGGTCTTCAAAAAGGAAATATATTTTGGATCCCACACTCTTCTGGATTATAGGAGACAATAGGAGGCAGAAGGCCAAAACAATGTCATCCTTTTCTCTTTCCTCATTGTAGGTTCTAGCAGTTTACTGACATTCAAATGTATGTTTACAAAATGAGTGTACCTATTGATGATAACCAGAGACAGGACCTTTATTTTCATTTTAAAATTTTGTTGGTCTGGGGCCCGGGAGATAGCATGGAGGTAAGGCGTTTGCCTTTCATGCAAAAGGTCATCGGTTCGAATCCCGGTGCCCCATATGGTCCCCTGTGCCTGCCAGGAGCAATTTCTGAGCATGGAGCCAGGAGTAACCCCTGAGCACTGCCGGGTGTGACCCAAAAACCAAAAAAAAAAAAAAAAAAAAAATTTTGTTGGTTTTGGGGCCACACCCAGTGGTGCTCAGGGCTTACTTCTGGCTCTGTGCTCAGAAACAGTCCTGGCAGGGCTCCAGAGACTTAAATGATGCCAGAGATTGAACCTCATTTGACTGCATGCAAAATACTATCTCTCTGGCCCCAGAGATAGACTTAAAGTTAGTTACCATAATCCTTAAAAGTCCCAGAACAGTCAGGTAGCTCTGCATTCTTGGATTTTAAATCTGACCTCAGAGAGACAAATGTGTTAGTCTATGCAGACCCTTTGAATCCTTTCTGGGATTTAGAGTTCTTGCTATTTTGTGGTCTGTATAGTTTTTTTGTTTTAGGTGCAGGGACTCAAGTCTACTCCTCACACTTACAAGGCAAGTGCTTTATCACTGTGCCCCATCTCTGGCCCAAGAGTGACTGTTTTAATCACCCATGTAGATGCTGTATCCCTGTTGAGCTGTTTGTGTAGCAAACAGCCTGTTAGGTCAGAGAGTATTGATTACCAATAAGAAGTTGGTAGACCAGAATGAGAGACTAGAATAATGAACCTGGTTTTTGCTGTGTGTTGCAGAAAGGAGCCAAGGCCCTTTCTAGTCACACCCCGCATGTTATCTGGCCTTTTTATGGGCATTTGGCCTCAGTTTGCTAGAGCTCTTTCTGACACAGTTTTAGCCAACTGAAAACAGAACTTTTTGTCATTAGTTCTCTCTGCCAGCGCTCATATTAGTCAGCTCACCGCCATGAAAGTTGACAGGCTTAAGGCCCAAGAATTGATTCAGATCGAGTCCGAGTTAGGAAAGAAGCAAATGTTACAGTCTTAGGTCTATCAAGCAGGAAGGGTTCTTTCTCTTTTGGGGAACCAATCAGCGTTTTGATTTTCTGTAGACCATCTACTGGTATATGGAACCCAACAACTTTAGGATGGGCAAACTTCTGGACACACTACACTGATTTAAATGTCAATTTCCCCCCCCCCCAAAAAAAACTCTCTTAAGAAATACACAAAATATATTTGTATGTGTTATATGAATGTGTGGCATGGAAGATTCAATCCTAAAGCCTCACACATAGAAGACAAGTGCTCTACTGCTAGTGACATTCAAGATTTATTTTGGGGCCAAATTTATTTTCTACCCTACAGAAATGCTCAGGGCTTACTTCTTGCTTTGCTTTCAAGGATCACTCACTCTTTTTTTTTTTTTGTTTTTGGGCCACACCCGATAACGCTCTGGGGTTACTCCTGGCTATTCGCTCAGAAGTCGCTCCTGGCAGGCACGGGGGACCATATGGGGAACTGGGGGATCGAACCGCGGTCCGGTCCGTCCTAGGTTAGCGCAGGCACCTTATCTCCAGCGCCACCGCCCGGCCCCGGATCGCTCTCTCTTGGAGAGACTCCGGAGAGTATATGCGGCAGTGGGAATTGAACCATGGATTGACTACATACAAGTGCTCTGCCCACTGTATAATGTCCTTGGTTGTGACCCTCAAATGATTTGATTCAGTAATGTACCCTCTGGCCTAGTCAAGTTGACACAAAATTAATCATCACAGACCTTGTGTGGAAATGTGTTTGCTTTTGTACAGTTCTTAAATAAAAGTTTCATATCAGTTGTTCGGCATGCTGTTATTTTTGTGATTGAAAAGTTGTGGGCAGGGGCCCGGGAGATAGCATGGAGGTAAGGCATTTGCCTTTCATGCAAAAGGTCATCGGCTCGAATCCCGGTGCCCCATATGGTCCCCCCAGCCTGCCAGGAGCAATTTCTGAGCATGGAGTCAGGAGTAACCCCTGAGCACAGCCGGGTGTGACCCAAAAACCAAAAAAAAAAAAAAAAAAGAAAAGTTGTGGGCAAAGTTTTTGGGCTACTAAGAGAAAAAACACATTATAGGATTGGCTTCCAAACCACTGGAATCCAGGAAAGTTTTCACCACAGTTAAAAATAAAGTCACAGTTTTACTTCTGAGTCTGCCTTCTCAGCATTTTATTTATATCAGCTTATAAAACTAATGGTATTTATGGAGTATTTATATTTCACTCATTCAGATTAAATTTCAAACATGCTTTCCTTTAACATCCTGATCCTAAAACGAATTCATGTTGTTCACCGACCGCACCCCAGAGAATTGGCCAGCAGGAAATAGAATTTACATTTGTGGAGGCAGAAGCTTTATTATTCACTTAATTATTCACTTAATCCTTACAACAATTCTTCCAGGAATTTTAGAAGGTAGGAAAATGGAGCTCCAAACAAATCACGAGGTGGTGGAACTGGGATTATAAATCTGGTTTATCTAGCTGTGCTCTACACATTGAGACACAGACCAGATATGAGAAACTGTAGGGTTTTTTGTTGTTGTTGTTTTTAGTTGTCTTTCTGTTTGTTTTGTTTTCTTGTTTTTGCCCACCTAGTAGTTAGACTTAAAAAAAAAAACAAAAGGGGGAAACGCTTCTCCTGGATATAATTCAGTTTTGTCTCTCACTTGCTGGAAGGCCAGGACAAACTTTTCAGATAGAGCTCTGCAAAGGGGCGTTGGCAGAACAAGTCTGTTTGCTTGGACAGGCACATTTAGCTCCTCGGCCCAGCGCTGTGTGCATTATTAGTTCATTTTTAGGTTCATTATGATTAGTTCTACACGTCTCTGCCTTTCAATGAACGACGTCAGACTGGGAGGGGAGGGAGTGCAGGGTTGTCAGGGTCACCCACTGGGGGGTTTTGGAGCGAGCTGGACGACGGGAGCTGGGGCCCTGGCCAGGGGGAGAAAGCTCAGGTTTGATTCCGGACGCAGCATGGTTTCCTCCCCCAACCCCCCAGGCAGGGAGCGACCCCCCAGATCACAGAGCCGGAAGTAGCTCTCTGTTGGGTGTGGGGCCCCCCTTTTCCTCTGCCACCCCACCCCCACCCCCAAAGGGTCACCAACCAACTGGAAGTCGAAACAAAGTTGGCAACTCCCCGGGAGATCTGTAGCTGAGCTCTCTCGCATTCTAAACCTCTTA
>PVKC010051017.1:0-10478 GCA_004027635.1 Crocidura indochinensis
GTGGCCCCAGGATTTATTAAATTTTCTCAATTTCATGTCTTGGGAAGTCACCCCCGCACAGGAAAATTTTCTGAATATCAAAAACATATGTCCATAGGACAGCTCAGGGGGTGAAGGGGACTATTGTAATATATCACACATAGTAAATGTTCTTCAGCTAGGTCTGTGTGAACTCTCGCTATTAATCATGAGTAAATGCTGAACGAGTCCGTATAATTAAGCAGGAAGTCATATTACAAGTGATAAATATCACAGACAATAAAGTATGGCCACCAATATTGACCTTAGGTGCTCGTTAATAATGCAGAGTTTTCCAATGGGCCACAGCACAATTATTAGCCGCTAACAGAAGGGTCACATTTCCCAAAGATTCATAATTAGTGGCCAATTCATCAGAGGGTTAATGAGTGAGGAAAAAAGGCTCCTCTGGGCACTCCAAGTCTCTGAACCACACCCCCAGATATAAGGATGGGAGAGAAACTCTCCCAGGACCCCCTGGTCCTGGAACCACTAGCAAGGAGATCCCACAGTTGCCAGAATGGAGTGACCACGGCCTTGGTCAAGTCTGGGCAGAGCCTCTGGCACATGGCACCGGGCCCCGACTGGTGAGTGAGTGCCCACCAAAGCCTGGCTCAGATTCCTCCAGAAGGGGCAAAGCAGGCAAAGGTCCACTTGGACTCACCCAGCTATGCTACTGTTCTTATTGCCTGCCAGAGTGACCAGACCACAAAGAAATAGCCAATGGCCTCAAGTGCCATCTCCCTTCTGGGCACTGCCCCATTGGCCCTGCCTTAGTGGAGGTCACACAAGCCCCCTGGCTGAGCAGGTCTTACCTTCCCCTCAGTGGGGAAACATCATCCCAAGGACTGCCCCTCCTCTAGCAGGTGGTATGTTCCAGGACCATGTCACTGAGGTGGGGCCATGGGGCTTGTCACCCCTCTATGCCCTCTGGGTCCCCAGACTTCAGTCAGACGAGTAGAGGGGAACTAGAGGGTGGGGAATCCACAGCTAGTGTCAGTCTTTGGGACAACCCAGTGGGAAGCTGTGCCAGGATAGCATGAGGGCCATCAGGAGAGGAAGCTCAGAGCCAGCTTCTCCCTCACTGGTCACTCCCTCAGGAAGAAAAGATACTGTTCCTCAATACCCTCCCCTCCCCTCACCCTTCCCTCATGCTTCCTTCTTTCATTTGTTTTATTTTTTGTATGAATACTATTTTATTATTGAAGTTAAGCTTCACTTTCTTTTTAAAAAATTCTTAAAACAATATTATTTATTTAAAAACTGTGATTACAAACATGATTGTAGTTGGGTTTCAGTTATAAAAAGAAGACTCCCCTTCACCAGAACGACATTCCCATAACCAATGACATTTATGTATTTGGTCTTTAGGCCATATACCCAGTGGTGTTCAGTTTCACTCCTGGCTCTGCACTCAGGAATCTCTCTGATGAGCTTGGGAAGCCATACAGGGTGTTGGGAATTGAAACCAGGCTAGTTGTGTGCCACACAAGTGCCCTACCCAGTGAACTGTCACACTGGCTACCCTGACCTTTTCACTCTTTTATTTCCTCCTTCCTTCCTTTCCTCCTTCCTTCCTTCCTTCCTTCCTTTCTTTCTTTCTTTCTTTCTTTCTTTCTTTCTCTTTCTCTCCTTTACTCTAGTTTATCTTTCTCCCTTTCAATTCTATCCTTTTTTCTTCCTTCCCTCCCTTTCTTTAGTTCCTTCCCTCTTTTTCTTTTTTCTTCTTTTTTTTTCCTTACTTTTCTCCATCTTCCTTTCTTTCCTTAATTTCTTTTTTGCCTTTTATTCTTTTTTCCTTTTTAAATTTATTTCTTTCCCCATTCCCATTTTAGGGCTTTTGGGCTATACTCAATGTGAAGGGCTTACTTCGGGCTCTGTTCTCATGAGTCATTTCTGGCAGTGCTTAGAGACCATTTATGATGCCAAGGATTAAACTAGTGTCAGTACATCAAGGCAAGCATCTTAACCTCTGCTCTCACTCTGATCCTCACTGGTTGACTGTATGAGCCTATTTTAAGATTTGTACATATGTTAGACATGTTTTTCTGGCATGGGTGCATATGGATGTTATATTCATTTCTATCCATCATATCATCATCTGTAGCATTGGGGGAAAGAGTGCAGTCATATCTGTGGTTCTCGGAGATCATTCTTGGCAATGCTCTTGGCACCTTGCAATGTGGGGACCCAATTGGGCTTGGCTATGTGTAAAGCAAATACTGTCTCCTCATATGATCTCTCTAGCCTAGAGATCATTTTCTTCCAAGACCTAAAATGGATACAATGTTGTGGGGCACAAGCTCGAAACCCACATACAGTGGCACTGGCTTCTATTAGGACACACATGCCAGGGAAGGCCATGACAACCATGGTGATTCCCTGTAACCTGGGGTTCAAGACACTATCTTTGGAAGGCAGGTGGCCAGGCCATGATTGGGATAGTGGAAGGACAAACAGTTCTACCCCAGCTGTTCTTTAAAGGTACCATCATGGCTTCCCAACACATCCCACATTTTCTAGAAGGAAGGTTAGTTCAGGGAAGAAAGGGGACTCATCTGGCAACTGGAACCATGTCTGACTGCAAAGACCTGGCTTGGAGCCAAGGCTCTGAGCTGGGGCTGGGTCAGGGACCCCCAGGGACAGATGCAGCCCAGTGCATTTCCTTTGCTTTGCACACAGACCTGGTGAGCTGGCATCCTGCTTCACTTCTCCTGCCTGCATTCCCTTAGCCCAGATCACCTCTCCATGGTCACCACTCTGTCCATTCTACCTGCCTTTCCAGGTTCCTCTTCCCACAGACCTGTACACCCCCAAGATCCCATTCTATCTCCCCCCTGAGCAGAAAAGCCAATCGCTGGTGTTATTTGAAGCATGAACTCAGAGAAATGTCCCTATTCTTTGTTCCTGCAAAAAAAGAATCAGCAGAAAAAAATCCACCACACCACGCACCCAGGAATGATCTTGTTGAGGTCAGCACCTTCTCCTGCTGGGGGAGCAAGTCTCAAGGGCCAGGAAAGGCCAGGACCACCCCTGAGTTGCTAATACAACCCCCTCTCTGAGGCACCTTAAGCCCCCTGTGTCTACAATTGCCTCAAATTCCCAGCTGAGGACGAGGAACCAGGGCCCCTCACAGCACTGTTTTATGTCTTGTTTTTATTTCCTTTACTCATCTTTCAGTGTAAACACTCCATGTTGTTCTAAGAGGTCAGTTTTATATGCCCGAGCAACACCCAACTATTTAGGTTTAAAATAACACTACTGTTTAAGACCGGTGCTTTTCAGAACACATGATTTACAGGCACAGCCATAAGACTCATTTCATACCTCCAAGAACCAGCCAAAGTGGTTAAATAAACATGAAATCTGTGCTTGTTTTCTTCCCAGGAAGGCAAACACTGATACTGGAGGACTGAACACTAACTGCTCAGCACAGAACTCAGGACCCATCCACACTTCCTTCTCCCCTTGGCTTCATCGTCCATATTAATTATTTTGTGCTCAGACAAAGACTTTAATTAGGAGCCATAAAGGGTTTCTGAAGAGTGAGTAAGTAGCTCTATCTGCATTAAACTGGTAATAAACAGACATTTCTAGTACAGGAGCTGCCGGAGTGGAGCCTTAACTAAGCCTGAATCTATTAGGCACCGACAAAAGTCGGCCCCATAAAATACTATTTGCGGACACTGCATGACAGTGAACATGATTCAGGCTGCCTCCAGGTCCTTAAAGAGCAAATAAATTAATTGAAGCCGGTAGATATTAAAGGTGGAAACCTACCTTTGAATGTGAAAAACAGCAATCATGGTGAGCTCGTATACTCTGATAATTCAAAATTATTTGATTCTTTGAGATGACAGTTCAAATACCGAAGACAAAAGTGAAATGCAACAACATGTTCAGGACAGGAGCAAATACAGGTGCGCTTGGATATCATAGAACTGGAAAAGCAGGAAGGGAGGGAGAGAGTGAGGGACTGTCCAAGGGAGCTCCAGGTTCTGACAGACCCCAGCCGAAGCACTGAAAGGGCAGCTCTTGGGTCCCAGTTCTAGAAGGTTCCATGGAAACACAAGAGCTTCCTGACTTTCCCTTCCTCCCTCCCTTCCAATCTCCCAAGGTGTTCTGGTGACTCATGGCTGCGCTGTTTGAAGCCCACCTGGACATGGTATTGGGGAGCACTGCTATTGGGGGGCAGCCTGCACATTGGAGTACCCAAGTATCAGTGAGGTGATGCCATTGCTAAAAAGCTTCAGACCTGGAGCCGGGCAGTGGCGCTGGAGGTAAGGTGTCTGTGCAAACCTAGGACGGACCTCGGTTCGATCCCCCGGTTCCCCATATGATCCCCCGTGCCTGCCAGGAGCAACTTCTGAGCGAATAGCCAGGAGTAACCCCTGAGCGTCACCGGGTGTGGCCCCCCAAAAAAAAACAAAAACAAAAAAAAAGCTTCAGACCTTTTTGCTCAATGTCTATCTCTGATCCCATGTACCAAAGCCAGGGCTGCCCAGCCCATGGCTGTGGTCTGCTCTGGCAGGGTATGGCTCCCACCTCCTGGGATGTCATAAGGCCAGGACCTTGTCATGCTGACCTTTCCAGTGTGGCCCAGTCTGGCACAGGATGCCACAGACTGGGCTAGACCCGGCAGGAATTTTCAACGAAATTTGGAGCCCTAGTGGCTGGACAGGCAGGTGACACCACCTGTGCACAGCTCTGCTGGGTTTTGGACCCAGGTTGGTCTGCTTTGGGAATGGCTCCTGGGTCATCCATCTGTGTCCCCACTGCTGCTGGCCTGGGTCCTCCTGGAGGAAAACCTCAGAATGGCAGAGCCTGGTGACCTGTGGAAGAAGAGAGTCATCAGTTTGTCACCGAGCATAGAGCATCCCAGCACCTCCAAGACACCCCCTGCCTGGCCCACTGGGATCTTGCTGGTGGGACAGACGCCTGGGCCAGCATCATCCATGAAGTCCCCATAGGAAGAAGAAGTGGAGAGTCAATGCCTGGACCCATGGGCAGGCACCCAAGGACACAGCAGATCTGGGATATCCCTTCCTAATGACCAGTGTGGGCATCACCCCGAAGCCACTGCCCACAGCTCACCCAAGTACACTTCCTAGGAGAGATGCCTGAGAGCTGCCTCTGCAGGGGACTTCCAAAAGGAATAAAAGGAGGAGGCAAGGAGGCAGAGAGATAGTAGCCTTGAACACAGCCAACCCAGGATGGTCATTTGAGTCCCGGCATCCCATATGGTCCCCCCAGCCTGCTAGGAGTGATTCTGAGCACAGAGCCAGGTGTAACCCTTGAACACCACTGGGTGTGACCCAAAAACAAAAACAAAACAATAAAAGGAGGGAGAGTCAGGACAGAACCTCATTACCATGTTTGTCTCCCCATATCTGCTGCACTCCTGGATATGAGTGTAGGACCTGCCATGCCCAGCCTACCTGATGCTGAATTGAACATTTCTACCTTCGCCTTCACTCCCTGCCACCCTGAAACAGATATTCCAACTCTTTGAGGACCCCAGACCCAGACTTGTCAGAGAGAGAATGACTCAATGTTCAGGAAGGGGGCTGAGTGGAGGACTCACAGTCAGAGGCAACGAGGACAAGACAGACCACCTGCCTAGTACCCCAAAAGCAATGCTAATGGTCCAGGGTAGGACGGAAGTAAATACAGAAGCTCCAAAGTGGCTTTGCTGCAGGAGAGCACCCTCTTCTCAACCATTCCCACGTTCAGGATTCAGGGATCCCTAACAATAGCCTTCCCTCTTGTTCAATGCTGCAGGGGGGTGGTCTGACTCCTTGAGCTGTGGGCTACTGCCCTGTGCCCTGGCAGCAGAGAAGAGATGGCTTTTTTTTTTTGTTTTTGTTTTTGTTTTTGAGTCTCACCCAGCAGCGCTCAGGGGTTACTCCTGGCTCCATGCTCAGAAATTGCTCCTGGCAGGCACAGGGGACCATATGGGGCACCGGGATTCGAACCGATGACTTCCTGCATGAAAGGCAAATGCCTTACCTCCATGCTGTCTCCCGGGCCCCGAGATGGCTTTTCTGTATGGAGTGGGGACTATGGGAAAATTGGGGCTCCTCCCCAGTCAAGTGTTCCCTGCATCAGAGATGTGATGCAGGACCCAGGAAAAGCACAAACCACTGCCTCCAGGGAGCATTACAGGATTGAACAGGATGGAGAAGTGATTGAAGGGTGAAGCGAAGGGCCAAGGAAGTAATGGAGGGAAGAAGGGATGGAGAAGTGATGGGGGAGGAAGTGATGAAGAGAGAAAGTGAGCACAGGACACAAAGGATGACACTCCCCTGGTGCATCCCAGCCCCAGAAAGGTCACTTGGGCTCTCCTTGGACCCAAGCCCACTAAGGAGAACCCCCAGGAAGAATCCTGCCTGATTTGTATGGAACAGGCACACAGAAACACCACATTCTGGAGTGGGAGACTCTGGAAAGAGCTGGAGGGGGGACATTGGGAGAGATGGTGGCTCATTCAGGGGTGCCCAGGCAAGGGTGGGATGTGGCTGGTGAAGAGGTGGGAGCAAGAAGATGCCAGAAAGTGGAGGCAGATGGACAGAGGACCCCAGAAGAAACTCATATCACTGGTGTGTTACACAGAAAGCGCATGTTTCCTCCTTACTCTACACCCATGGGTCTCAAACTCAATTTACCTGGGTGTCATAGGAGGCAAAGTTGGGGTGTCCTTGAGTGCAAAGTCAGTAGTAAGCCTTGAACATTGGGAGGTGTGACCCAAACAACTAAAACAAAACAAAACAAAAAAAGATTCCTCTAGGGCAGGGGTCTCAAACTCACGGCCCGCAGACTGTTTGTGGCCCTCCATACATTTTGTGGCCCTGCCCTAGAGGAATCTTTTTTGTTTTGTTTTGTTTTAGCTGTTTGGGTCACACCCCCCAATGTTCAAGGCTTACTACTGACTTTGCACTCAAGGATCACCCCGACTTTGCCTCCTGCGGCCCCCAGGTAAATTGAGTTTGAGACCCCTGCTCTAGGGCAGGGTCACCAAATGTACGGAGGGCCGCAAACGGCCTGCGGGTCGCAAGTTTGAAACCCCTGCTCTACACGGAGGAGGAGATGATGGAGCCTATGGAAGTAGGAGAGTGTCTGTCCTACGTGCGGCTCAGACAGCTTTAAACATCTGGGCTCACTCAGGGAGCAGGGACAGGAACAGAGGGAAGAAACCCAAGGATGTATCAAAGTGGAAGAGAGTGAGGGAGGAAAGAGAGAGGGAGAATGAGAGAGAAAAGTGAGAGAGAAGAAAGAGGGGAGAGAGAGAAAGAAGAGATGGAGAGAGAGAGAAAGAGAGAGAGAGAGAGAGAGAGAGAGAGAGAGAGAGAGAGAGAGAGAGAGTGAGGGGGGGAGCAAGACCAGACAGAAGAAGCAACATCCAGCCAGGACACTTCAGCTCAGCTGAACCAGGGTAGCATCCTTTGTGTCAGAGATGTCCCAACTGTGGTGCAACCCCATGGCATCCAACACTCGGGGTGTACGGGAACCCTGCATAACACCAGCCAAATCAGGGCTCAGACTAGGGCTCCCCAGATTCCAAACCAAGGACAATGACTTTCAGAAAGACGCAGCAACCCAGAGAGTGAGTGTATAGGCACCGGCCTCTCCCACCCACGCTGGAATGAGGCTCCATGTGGTTCCGTTTTACTGCGAATCCGAAACCAGGTGGAGCCACAAGGATGGTCCCACAGCCTCTGGGCCCCGCATGCCCTGAATGTTTCCGCAAATGAAATTACAAACATGAATCTCCCCTCGCCCAGCGGCTTCCACATCGACTATGCCAATTACAGGGTTGCCATCTTCCCTTTAGAAACCCCCAATTGGAGCTCTGAAAAAATGTGCTTATGGGACAACTTTTTAAGCTTAAAAGAATCAATTGTGTTGGGGGGAGACGAAGAGGGAACAAGCGAGTCTTCGCTTTCCACTTTCTTAAGGGAAAATGACTGCATATGAGTTCAGTTACCAGATTGGACCATAATTCAGTGATTTTGCTGTTGTTGTCGTGGTTGTTGTTGTTATTGTTGTTGTTGTTGTTTGGGGAGCACACCCAGTGGCACTCAGGGGTTCCTCCTGGCTCTGTTCTCAGAAATCATTCTTGGCAGACTCAGAGGACCCTATGGGATACTGGGGACCAAACCCAGGTTGGCGACTTGCAAGGCAAATACTTTATTACTGTGCTACCCCTCTGGCTCTTAATTTAGTGATTTTCTTTTCAATCTTCATTATCTCTACATTTTAAAAAATGATATTGGGGCTGGAGTGAAAACACAGCAGCAAGGTCGTTTGCCTTGCACATAGCTGATCCAGGTTTGATCTCTGGCATCCCATAGGGTCCTTTGAGCCTGCCAGGAATGATTCCTGAGCACAGAGCCAGGAGGAACTCCTGAGCACTGCTAGGTGTGACCCACAAACAAAACAATACCAAAAGGCTATTAAGCCAAGTGGTCATGGATCTTCTGAGATAGAGGAGCGAGGAGGAGGGGAAAGTGAGAGGGAGGGAGCATGGGTTTCAAAGATTGGAGGAGTGAGGCAGGAACACTCCTAGTGTCTGCAGAGGGAGGGACAGGAAACTCTGTGAACTATTAGACATGTTCTCAGGGCCCGAACATAGTCAGTAACCAGCCAGGAAAGCAAAGTTGGCAACTCGAGCCCTTAGGAGGCGAACCCTATTCTGAATGCTATTTCAATGAAAACACTTTTACTGCAGTGCTACCTTTTCCCAGCGGCCACGCCCTTTCCCTGTGACTTGTGTGAAGCCAGTGGGACTTTCAAGAAATATAGAATCAAGAGCCAGATTAGCCAAATTACAAGTCAGGTGCATTTACACTGAAGTGCACATGAATTACAGAGAGGAGAAGCCAGAGCAGGGAAAGGTGCCTCCGGGACCTGCACCCTCAAGTAAGTGAATGAAGCCCTGGTGTTGAGAGGGAGAGCAGGAAACATGGCAGTAGGCAGGGAAGCATGCAGGATGTCCACCTATCTGGAACTCGCACCTTCCTCACATCAGCCCACTCTCCTCCCCCAGACACAGCGCCTCCTGCTCACACCTGCTAGAGAGACGCACTGGAGTCCAGACAGTCACAGCACCCCTGGGAGCAGCAGCCTAGAGGTGGAGCAGGGCAGATGCTGAGAAAAGCCCACCCCGGGGCTCAGTGCACCCAGTGAGCACTGTGAGCGTGAAGAAGGCATTTTTGAGACCCTGATAAAACCCAAACAACCAGAAAGTGGATGAGAAGAAGACAACACAGGAGGAGTTCCAGAGTGTCAGGCCACCTGTCCTCAAGGGAAGGGTGAAAAAGGTGAGTGAGGACTTGGAGAATCCCCAGAAACAGGGAAACAAGCCCTGAGACTCCGGGTAGCAAGCAGCACTTGCCTGGCATCCACCAGCACCACCATCCAATCCAGGGCCCACAATGCTGCCTCTCCCAGCCCCAGTGGGTAAGGCCCTGGTGACCCAGAACAGATGGGAAGTGGCAGGGCCCAGCCAGGCGCCTCACTGATGTTCAGCTAAGTCAGCAGGACCCCCAGACCGGAGCGGGAGATGCGTGTGGGCACCAGAGCAAGTATGGGGAGGAGAGAGCACAGCAAAGAAAAAGCCCTCTCCCCTCTGCTCCCAAGGAGCCCGCCCACACACCAGGACCCCCCAAACATCAAAGCTCAGGCAGACACGTAATAAAACTGCGAGAATTCATTCCAGACCCAAATATGCTCCTCAGAGCACCCAGAAGACTTTAAAACACGCATGTTTTAAAATGTTTCATGAATAAGGAAAAATAATGATCGTCTCGATACATCATCCTGCATTATGAAGCGAAGAGAGACATCAGTGGAGCTGTTCTGCCCCCACGTCAGGGCAACAGTCCTTGGAAAAACTCTGATGTTTGCAAAAACAGTCTCAGATGAAACGGGGGTGGGGGTGAGGGGGGGAACAGTCATTTTGTTCAATACTGGCCAGGAGGTTTTTTTCTTTTCCTCATTAACATTAAAAAGAAACCATGTTTTGAACAAAGCAACGCAATTCCAAAACCTGTTGTACATGACAGAGAATCAATTATAACAGCTGAAATTATTTGCAGGAAGAAAGGTCTGAAATGCACAGCTGAGAGGCAGGCTCCAGAGACAGTGCTCCTAGCAGTAGGACATGGAGTTCAGACACGACTGGCTGCTCTTCTAAGCCAAGCGGAGTTACCACAATTCTGGATTTGGGGCTTTTTTTTTTTTTTTTGAGTGTATGAAAGTCTTGCTAAGAAAAACAGAGCTGGAAGGTCTCAGACTTAAAGCTGATGTAGGAGTAAATATTGAGAGCTTAAAATCCTGAATACTATCTTTCCAAACTGTAGAAAGAGTTTTCTGATTTACTGTAGTGATCAGGCAAAATCAACAGAATGTTTTGTTCCTTGGATGCTGAGTGAAGTGCATGATAGCAAAAGGCTTCAGAG
>PVKC010051018.1:0-10485 GCA_004027635.1 Crocidura indochinensis
GAGGTAAGGCATTTGCCTTTCATGCAAAAGGTCATCGGTTCGAATCCCGGTGCCCCATATGGTCCCCAGTGCCTGCCAGGAGCAATTTCTGAGCATGGAGCCAGGAGTAACCCCTGAGCACTGCCGGGTGTGATCCAAAAACAAAAACAAAAAAATTTTTGGCTCTTTGTGTAGAACTTGTTCGCCACCCCTGTTATATAAAGTCAAGGTAGCTAAGAAGCTCAGAAAAGCTCTGTAGGCCTTGTAGCCTAACCTCTACCTCAAATCCTTGCTCTCATTTTTTCTTTTTTTAAATAGGATGATAGAGTCATAGAAACTCTTAGATCCAGATATATAGACTTTTTTTTTTTGTTTTGTTTTTGGGCCACTCCCGGTGATGCTCAGGGGTTACTCCTAGCTATGAACACAGAAATCGCTCCTGGCTTAGGGCACCGTATGGGACACCTGAGATCAAATCGAGCTCTGTCCTGGGTCAGCCGAATGCAAGGCAAACGTGCTATCGCTCTGGCCCAAGATATATAGACTTTTCCTATGCCATTTCATTTCTAGGTAGTTGCCCACTTAACCTTACACAAACAAGTACATTTACAATGCTCTCCTTGGAGCATTCTTTTTTTTTTTTTTTTTTCCCCAGGCCACAGCCATTTGCTGCTCAGGGGTTACTCCTAGATAAGCACTTTGGGACACCGAGGGATCGAACCATGGTCCTTCCTTGGCTAGCGCTTGCAAGGTAGACACCTTACCTCTAGCGCCACCTCGCCGGCCCCTTATAGAGCATTCTTTAACAAACACAAGGGTTACTGCATCTAGTTTTTTGAAAAACAATATTAATAAATAGCTTCCTTATCTTTTGGGGGATGGGTTGGCAATTCCCAACAGTTTTTCCTGGCTTTGTGCTCAAGGATCATTTGTGACATTGCTCAAGGGACAATATGTGGTGTTGGGGGTTGAATCAGGTCAACAATGCAAGGCAAGTGCTTGATTCTTCCTTTCCTTTTCTTTTACAGGTTCATTTGATTTCACCATGGTATACATAGTTAGTGATCACTAAATTTATTCTGATTTCTCCTGGACACACAGCTATAGTCTGGTTTTCTCCCTAATTTGATATGAACTGAGCTAGTTCTAATCAACAGAATCTAAATGAAAGTGGTACCTGCACTTCCAGGGATTGTTCATCTAACTCCTTAGTGAAAATCTCCAAGCTGTTCTCATTCTTCTGTCTTTTTTTTTTTTTTTTTTTTTGTTTTTTGGGTCACACCCGGCAGTGCTCAGGGGTTACTCCTGGCTCCATGCTCAGAAATTGCTCCTGGCAGGCACGGGGGACCATATGGGGCACCGGGATTCGAACCATGACCTTTTTGCATGAAAGGCAAATGCCTTACCTCCATGCTATCTCCCGGGCCCCCATTCTTCTGTCTTAATGTACACAGAGCAATTGGGTTTTACAAGTGGAAGAAAGTAGAATAATAAAATGGAGGGAATTTAAATCTCTGAGGTGCCCTTTGTATAAGAGCATTCATTTAAATTTTTTGTTTTGTTTTGTTTTTGGACCACACTTGGTGACACTCGGGCTATTCCTGGTTATGTGCTCAGAAATTGCTCCTGGCTCAAGAGACCATATGGGATGCCAGGGATCGAACCCAGGTCAGTCCTGGGTCAGCTGCATGCAAGACAAGTGCTGTTCTATCACTCCAGCCCAAGAGCACCCATTTTTTTGGACTTTAAAGATGAGAAACAAATTTCATTGTATTAAACCACTGGGTTTTTTATTGTTTTTTTGGGGGGCAACACCCATTTGATGCTCAGGGGTTACTCCTGACTAAGTGCTCAGAAATTGCCCCTGGCTTGGGGGACCATATGGGACACGGGGGGATCGAACTGTGGTCTTTCCTTGGCTAGCGCTTGCAAGGCAGACACCTTACCTCTAGCGCCACCTCACCGGCCCCAAACCACTGGGTTTTTAACATTTTTATAAATGTCCATAAACAGCAGCAGTTTATGGACCCCATGATTGAAAATCAATATTAAAGCCACTGTGATTTGAAGTTGATGAATCATAGCACTCAACTTTACTATTCACTATTTTTTCTGTGTGTGTGTGGTTTTTGGGTCACACCCGGCAGTGCTCAGGGGTTACTCCTGGCTCCATGCTCAGAAATTACTCCTGGCATGCACGGGGACCATATGGGATGCCGGGATTCGAACAGATGACCTTCTGCATGAAAGGCAAACGCCTTACCTTCCATGCTATCTCTCCAGCCCCAAAACTGAAATTCTTTAAGAAACAATAAATAATCTAGAATATCTTGCTTATTTAAAATGAAGTCTTGGGGCCGGGTGGTGGCGCTGAAGATAAGGTGCCTGCGCTAACCTAGGATGGACCGAGGTTCGATCCCCCGGTTCCCCATATGGTCCCCCGTGCCTGCCAGGAGCGACTTCTGAGCGAATAGCCAGGAGTAACCCCTGAGCATCACCAGGTGTGGCCCAAAAACCAAAAAAAAATAATAAAAATAAAATAAAATAAAATGAAGTCTCGGGGCCCGGCGTAGTGGCGCTAGAGGTAAGGTGTCTGCCTTGTGAGCGCTAGCCTAGGAAGGACCGCGGTTAGATCCCCTGGTGTCCCATATGGTCCCCCAAGCCAGGAGCTTCTTATGAATGCATAGCCAGGAGTAACCCCTGAGCATCATCAGGTGTGGCCCAAACACCCACCCCCCAAAAAAAGAAAAGTAAAATGAAGTCTCAATTTTAACCATGAAATCATAGTTGAAAAGGTCAATTTTACCATATTAAAATTTTTTTATAAATTCTTTATTTAAGCACCATCATTACAAACATGATTGTAGCTGGTTTCACCTTTTCTTTTTCTATCATTTTCTTTTTTTTTTTTTTTGGGGGGGGGGTCACACCCGGCAGTGCTCAGGGGTTACTCCTGGCTCCATGCTCAGAAATTGCTCCTGGCAGGCACGGGGGACCACATGGGGCACCGAGGATTCGAACCGATGACGTCTTGCATGAAAGGCAAACGCCTTACCTCCATGCTATCTCCCGGGCCCCTTTCTATCATTTTCATAGTGGTCCCTTCTCAGTCCTAACTATATTGTGGCAAGCTTGGCCACCATGGACTGGTCTTCTTGGTCCTCAGATATATTGTCTTTGGATATTGATACCATACTATTATTTTTATATTCCACAAATAAGTGCAATCATTCTATGTCTGCTCCTCTCTTCCTGACTCATTTTAGGCAGCATAATACTCTCCATATCCATCCATGTATAAGCAAATTTCATGACTTTATTTTTCCTAATAGTTGAATAGAATTCCATTGCAGAGGGGGCCGGGTGGTGGCACTGGAGGTAAGGTGCCTGCCTTGTCTGTGCTAGCCTAGGACGGACCGTGGTTCAATCCCCTGGTTTCCCATATGGTCCCCCAAGCCAGGAGTGACTTCTGAGCGCATAGCCAGGAGTAACCCCTGAGCATCACCAGCTGTGGCCCAAAAACCAAAAAAAAAAAAAAAAAAAAAAATTCCATTGCAGAAATGTACCACAATTTCTTTATCCACTCATTTGTTCTCAGGTACTTGGATTGTTCTCAGATTCTGGTTATTGTGAATAGTGCTGCACTGAACAAGGGGAGTGCTTAGAGCTTTTCTACATTGTGGTTTTTGGGCCCTAGGGTATATTCCTAGGAATTACAAAGAGCTTCCTTACTGATGAACATTTTGGACATTATCCATCTTTTGCTGTGACAAATAGCACTGGACTGAATATCCTTAGATACTCATGTTGCATATATATATGTACAATAAATTCCCAGAACTGGAAATAGTTGGGGTAAAGAATATGAACATTTATACTACTGATAGTTATTACCAAAGTGACCTGCATGGGGCAGTCTGCAATTGTGCTGGCAATGTAGGAAAGTGTTTATGACTTAGACCCCTACAGTTTTGCCAAGAGTGAGCCTTCAACTTCTGCATCTTACCCAATCAGAGAGGTAAACTTAGCCTGTTCTATTTCTATTTTCTCCGAAAGGTTGCTTCATAGGGCCAGAGAGATAGCGCAGCGGTAGAGCGTTTGCTTTGCAAGCGACTGATCCAGGCAGGACCAACAGTGGTTCAAATCCCGACATCCCATACGGTCTCCCATACTGCCAGGAGTGATTTCTGAGCAGAGCCAGGAGTAACCCCTGAGTGTGACCTTCCCCACACACACAAAAAAAGTTTGTTTCTTTTTGTTTTGCTTTGTATTTTTGTTTTGGGGCCAAACCCAGCGGCACTCAGAGGTTACTCCTAGTTCTGCACTCAGAAATAGTTTCTGGCAGGACCATATGGAATGCCAGGGATTGAACCCAGGTCCATCGCAGTTAGCAGCATGCAAGGCAAATGCCCTCCCCACTGTGTTATCACTTGGGCCCTGAAAGGTTACTTTTTTTTTTTTTTTTGGTTTTTGGGCCACACCCAGTGATGCTCAGGGGTTACTCTTGGCTATTCGCTCAGAAGTTGCTCCTGGCAGGCACGGGGGACCATATGGGGAACCGGGGGATCGGACCGTGGTCCGTCCTAGGTTAGCGCAGGCACCTTATCTCCAGCGCCACCGCCCAGCCCCCGAAAGGTTACTTCTTAACTAGTCCAACAAACTATAGCCTGCATTCTCCAATGCTTGCTTTGGGCTTCTAGGCAAGTAATATTCATCCAGTGTCAGGACCCTGCTTGTTTGGCAAGGGTGAAAATAAAGTAAACAGTGGGTAAAGCACTTTTGGCTTCAGGTTCCGCCTTCCCTACTAGCTGTCCAGAGAAAATGTTTCTCCCTGGAACGTTTTATTAGTGTCTTTATTTATTTATTTTGGGATTTTGATTACTGGGTCACATCTGGCAGTATTCAGGACTTACTTCTAGCTCTGGGCTCAGGTATTACTCCTGGCTATACTCACAGGACCATGTGCAGTGCCATTTATAGGAGTGGGTTGGCTGTGTGCAAGAATTGTCTCTGGCCCTTACCAGAGCCTTTAAAATGTATTATCTATTTGTTTTGTTTTGTTTTGTTTTGCTTTTTTGGGGAGAAGGGGATCATACCCGGCGGCGCTCAGGGGCTACTCCTAACTCTGCGCTCAGAAATCGCTCCTGGAAGGCACAGGGGACCATATGGGATGCTGGGATTATGTGCAAGACAAACACCCTACCACTGTGCTATCTCTCCGGCCCCTAAAAGGTATTTTCATTAAAAGTATAGGCACATAGCACATAGATTTCAGGATCAAAAAGTCCTAAGTAAAAATCTCATTCTAGGGCTAGAGTACAGTGGGTAGGGTGGGTGTTTGTCTTGCACATGGCCAATCTGTTTTCTTTTCTTTTTTTTTTTTTTTTGTTTTTGTTTTTGGGTCACACCTGGCAGCACTCAGGGGTTACTCCTGGCTCTACGCTCAGAAATCGATCCTGGCAGGCTCAGGGGACCATATGGGATGCCAGGATTCGAACCACCAGCCCTCTGCATGAAAGGCAAACGCTTTACCTCCATGCTATTTCTCCGGTCCCTGCCAATCTGTTTTCAATCCTTTACATCCAATATGGTTCCCCAGCCCTACAGGAGTGATTCCTGAGTACAGAGCAAGAAATAATTCCTGAGTATCACTGAATATGGCCCAAAATTCAAAATAGCTCTCTCATTATAACTCTACCACTAAACTTTACTACTAAATTTGGCTGGATATTTAGCTTTTTTGAACTTTGGTTTCTTTTGATGTAAATAGATAATAATTCTACATACTAGGCCTGGTAAGATAGTATAGAAGTTAAGGTGCCTTTCACATAGCTGACCTAGGTCATATAGATAGTATAGGAGGTAAAAGGTATTTTTCTTTCTTGAAGCTAACCTCGCCTTGATTCTGACACTGCAAAAGGTACTCTGAGTTCCACCAGAGGTGAATTCTGAGCATAAAGCCAGTAATAGCCTCCAAGTAATGCCAGGTATGGTCTCCAAATCCCTCAAAACACAAACAAAAAATATCCAAAATGATGGCTATAAAAATCATGCCACGGGGCCCGGGAGATAGCATGGAGGTAAGGCGTTTGCCTTTCATGCAAAAGGTCATCGGTTCGAATCCCGGTGCCCCATATGGTCCCCCGTGCCTGCCAGGAACGATTTCTGAGCATGGAGCCAGGAGTAACCCCTGAGCACTGCCGGGTGTGACCCAAAAACCAAAAAAAAAAAAAAAAAAAAAAAAAAATCATGCCACAGGGAACAGAGAGATAACTCAATGGGCTGAAGACATACTTTGTATGGAGAAGGCCCAGATTCAATGCCTGGCATCATAAGGCCTTCTCCCACTCCAGAACTGTAGGTAGCAATTTCCAAGGAAAGAACTGGGAGTACACCCACACCAGAGGTGTGACTCAAAAAAAAAAAAATAAAAAAAAGGTGGTGCTGGAGAGATAGCAACCCTACCCCTATTCTTTGTGTAAGCTTACCTTCAAGAAAGACCCTCCCATTCCTGGGAGGGGTCTTGGGAAGGTTATAAAAGGTTTGGCCTGAGGGACCAAAGTGGATTTGCCTGGATGGAGAAGTAGCAGGAGGCGATATGGCTAAAAAAAGTTAAGACTCAGGGCAAGCTAAGGATGGCATGTGCTTAAATTGGTTTATGATATAGGCCATACACGTTAGCTAGGGCAAATAAAGCTGATATTTCCTGGAACCTGTCTGAATGCTTTCCTTGCCTCTACCTGAGGTTGCTGACCCGCCAGCTAGAGAAGGAGGTGCAGCCACGTGGCCTGGGACGGCAGAGAAAGGCACCTCCATGCGTCTCCTCCATCCAAGCCCATCCTAAAGGCTTGACGCAATAGTAAGGTGTTTGCCTTGCAAGCGGCTGACCTAGGACCAATGGTGGTTCGAATCCTGGCATCCCATATGGTCCCTTGTGCCCGCCAGGGGCGATTTCTGAGCAGAGAGCCAAGAGTAACCCCTGAGCACTGCTAAGTGTGGCCCCAAAACAAAACAAAGCAAAACAAAAAGCAAAGCAAAACAAACCCATGCCATAAAACAGGCCTAAAAAGAAATTCAGGGGGCCATCGAGGTGGCGCTTGAGGTAAGGTGTCTGCCTTGCAAGCACTAGCCAAGGAAAGATCGCGACCGTGGTTCGATCCCCTGGCATCCTATATGGTCTCCCCAAGCCAGGGGCAATTTCTGAGCGCTTAGCCAGGAGTAACCCCTGAGCAGCAATGGGTGTGCCTCCCCCCCAAAAAAGAGAAGAAATTCTGGGCCAGAGAGATAATACAGTAGGGTGCAATATGAGTGTAATAGACTCATCTTGCAAACTGCTGACCCAGGTTCAATCCCTAACACCTCATATAGTCCTTCAAGCCTCTGGAGTGATTCTAATTGTAAAGTCAGAATAAAGTACTGGGGACCGGAGAGATGGCATGGAGGTAGGGCATTTGCCTTTCATGCAGAAGGACGTTGGTTCGAATCCCGGCATCCCACATGGTCCCCCGAGCCTGCCAGGAGCTATTTCTGAGTGTGGAGCCAGGAGTAACCCCTGAGCACTGCCAGGTATGACCCAAAAACAAAAACAAAAAAAAACAAAAAAAAGAAGAAGAAAATATTGAACACTGTAGTGTATCAAAAACGTTTTTAATGGGCCAGAGTGGTAGCACAGTGTTAGAGTGTTTGCCTTGCATGAGTCTAACCCTGGACAGATTCGGGTTCCATTCTCAGCATCCCACATGGTCCCCCACACCTGTCAGATGGGATTTCTGAGTGTGGAGCCAGGAGTAACCCCTGAGTGCTGCCGAATATGACCCAAAAACCAAAAAAAAAAAAAAAAAAAAATTTTTTTAACAGTAATAATTTAAAAATAGAAGTAATCGGGGCCTGGGAGATAGAATGGAGGTAAGGCATTTGCCTTTCATGCAAAAGGTCATCGGTTCGAATCCCAGTGCCCCATATGGTCCCCTGTGCCTGCCAGGAGCGATTTCTGAGCATGGAGCCAGGAGTAATCCCTGAGCACTGCCGGATGTGACCCAAAAAAACCAAAAAAAAAATAGAAGTAATCAGATGTCAATTTTAACTTTTTGGGCCACACACCAGTTGCACTCAGGGCTTACTCCTGGTTCTGTACTCAGCAATTACTTCTGGCAAACTCAGGAGACTATATGGGATGCTGGGAATTGAACCTGGGTCGACCACGTGCAAGGCAAATGTCCTATCTGCTGTGCTATCACTCCCCCATTTTTTCTTTTTTTTCTTCATTCTTCTGTGTAATTTATTGATTCTTTGAATAGAGCCTGAACTACCTTTAAAATTAGGGGTGTAGAACAGAGAGCTAGTACAGGTTGGTAAGGTGTTTGTCTTGTATGCAGCCAACCTTGCATGGAGATGAACCCAGTTCAGTCTGTATCTCCACATTCTCTGAGCACTGCAGGGAGAAATCCCTGAGCAGAAGGCTGAGAGTAACCACATGCTACCCCAGTATCCCTGGGTGTGGCCTCCAAGTTCCAAGATAAATAAATTAATCAAATAAAATTAGGGGAAAGAGAACTGGAGACGGGGTGACTCTAATTAACAGCACCTATTTTGTGTGAAGACTTGAGTTGAAGACCCAGTGCCCCTGACATGTATAGACCCCTATCCTGGTGGCTCTGCTGTCTGAGACACCTGGCACCACAACAGAATGCAACCTCTAATGCAGAGTCAGGTGCTGAAGACATCAAGATCAGATTGTGCCTGCACCATATCAGGTATGTGAGTTACTATAATTAAGAGTGCGTGACCCCTGGTCATCACACACAGTGACAAATGGAAAGGAAGGGGAAAAATAATTAAGTTGGGGAGAGTTCTCAAAGGCTAGTGTACAGGCTTTGTATGCAGCAGGCCCAGGTTCTACCAACAGCTCAATCTTCCCAGATTAGTGGGAGTAAACGATCTCTTTTCTCTTTAAATCAGGAGCAGAGGGACAAGAGGGGTAGTTTAGCAGAGAAAGAACTTGCCTTGCATGTGGCCAACCAATGTTTGGTTCCCACCATTCCAAATGTTTTCTGCTCTGCCACTCCCACCCCCCACCCCATCCCCCATGATCCCTGAGTGAGCCAGGCCAGAGCTCAAGAATAAGCCCTGAGCAATGCTACATGGTGCTTCAAAGCCAAATTCAATCAATCAATCAGTCATAGCAGAGCTGAGATGTAGGATTGGGATGTCAGCAACCAGCTTTCATACCTAATAAGTGTAATGAGAATGAAGCCCACATACAAAGCGAAACAGAGATGGGTGAAGAGCAGGAGAGTGTCAAGGTTTTGATGAACATGTTTGAGATCCTATATCTAGCCCCATGGGCACTATCCTGATCTCCTAATTATATGAGCCAATAAATTCTCTAGGCCAAGGAATTTGGTTTCCATTACTTGAAACCAAGGATGTATGAGGAGGAATACATGATTCCCAGATATCACCAACTGTTGCCATACCTTCAAAGTCATCAGATTCAACCCTCCAGGCAAGATGTTGAGGATGGGGTGCCCATCATTGGCCTCTTTCAGAATCTTCAACACCTTTATACACTCACAAACCCTCTGATGTACCTGCAACAGAGACTGTCTCAGTGGGAGCTGGAACACTTACAGTCTAACCCCAGGAGATTCCACCCCAGGAGAATCTCCCCTACAGGGCCAAGGCAGAATAAATACACAGACAGCAAGAACTAACACCCCTAGCAGCAGCTCTCAGAATCATCACCTAGTGACACAAAGGAGCAGCCCCAATGCTTAGGCTAGTTCTACTTACCCTTGGATTGTCAGGAGGACCATATAAGACCAAGTACATGAAAGCATTTGGAAGAAGGAAAAAAAAGAAGAAAATAATAGTTCTCTTATTATCAGTCTAATACTGGAGTCTACCTCTCTACTGGACCATTAGTAGCACATACCTACTGCTTGCATCTGCCTAACACCCACTCCCACCTTCTCCTTTTAATTCAGACATTTCGGAATACCCCTAATGTAAATTTCCCATTTTTGGTACTTTCCCTCCAGCTTGAAGGTTCTCTCCAGAACTTTTCATATTGCAGCTTAGGGCAGGAATGGGAGACTGGACAGCAATCTCAAGACAGTTCCATTACTTCAAAGGTTAAAGGTGAACATAAAAGTATGCTCGGAGTAGCATAAGCTGTGTTTTTTTTTTTTTTGGAGGGGGGGCCACACCCGGTGACGCTCAGGGATTACTCCTGGCTATTCGCTCATAAGTCGCTCCTGGCAGGCACGGGGGATCATATGGGGAACTGGGGGATCGAACCGCGGTCCGTCCTAGGTTAGCGCAGGCAAGGCAGGCACCTTACCTCCAGCGCCACCGCCTGGCCCCATAAGCTGTGTTTCTAACCTCAGAAAGGATGTCAGGTTGCGGGACACCCATCAATAGAGGAGACGGGGCCAAAGGTAAGGCGTTTGCCTTGCATGCAGAAGGTCGGTGGTTGGAATCCCGGCATCCCATATGGTCCCCTGA
>PVKC010051019.1:0-10483 GCA_004027635.1 Crocidura indochinensis
TTGCTAACAGCAATGTAAGCATATGACATTTTTATCACAGTGAAAAATGTTCTTGTATTTTCTTTAAGGAATTGTATTTTAATTCCAAAGATTAAATCCTTTTAAGACATGTTGTCACAATTTTCCAATAACAGGGAAAATTGATGAAGAATCATAAGTTCCTCACTTCACATACAACAACTTTGCATTTTTGTTGGCTTGGCGAAATTGGCATAATCAGAAAAGGCAACAACAGCACAATAGTTGTTGATCCCTGTCATCACCAGGATGTAGATACAGGATCATCACATAGCTAAAAATTATATTGGAGATGCTGGTGTTTGGACTAATATCACCAGGACTTTTATGGAGTGAGTGTGGATACCCTCCCCCACCTCCCCTTTTGTACTTTTGTAAGTTCCAGCAGCAAAAATCATGCCCAAATACACAATTGCCAAATCTGCACTATATATAGGTTAGATCCTTAGACTCACTTTGTTCTCAAAAAAGATGTAAACCAAGCTGCGAAAAATTATGGGAACACCAGCCACACAGCTGAAAGCTGGCAATCTTAAGATGAGAGAACTGGCTAAGTCCCCACAATGCCAAAGACATTCCTGTTGCACCATTCACCCACAATGACTACTTTGCCCATATCCCTGCACTGGTGACTCTGCAGAGACACAAATCTGGCCCTCAAAAAACCAGGAAAGCTGCTATTTGGGCTGACATCACCAAGACATTTTTATTAAGATCTTTATTTAAACACTTTTATTACAAATATGATTGTAATTGGATTTCAGCCAAAGAGCATTAAGATAAATAAAACAGAACCCATGTACAATTACTTTGTCCCTCAAGTCCCCAGATTGTAATACATTATAATATTTCTTAGCAGCACACAAAGCAATGTAAGGCCATAAAACTTATGTAACTCCTTAAACATTAAAAGCATAGTATTTTATTTATTTATTTTTTATTTTTGGGCCACACCCAGTGACGCTCAGGGATTACTCCTGGCTATGCACTCAGAAGTCGCTCCTGGCTTGGGGGACCATATGGGAAACCAGGGAATTAAACCTCGGTCATTCCTAGGCTAGCACAAGCAAGGCAGACACCTTATCTCCAGTGCCACCGCCCAGCCCCAAAGGCATAGTATTTTTTCACATTTCCATGCATATGCATATAAGTTTAAGTTAACCTCAAAAGTTTAAGTGGTTTTTTTTTTTTGTGGATTAGAGTCAAAGGAGCACAATAAAAACGGTGTTAGAGTGGCAATTATTGTTTGCATAGCCCACCAAAATATGGGGAACATGGAAAGGAAAAACCTTGGCCTAAATACAAGGAGACCCTACCCCTGAAGTTTCCTGGCATAAAACCAACTCTAGGCTCCAGGCAAACTAGTTTGTTCAATTCAAGACATTGTTGCCAACACACTTTTATTTTTCACACAGTCTCTGTTGTTGGTATCATGTTTCTGTATTAAAGATCCTGGAATCTGCATATCCTACATTGAAGTCAGGATGTGGAGAATCCTCTAGTTTCACCTCACAATTAAAGGGCAATGCAGAGAGCCCTGTCCTGTACGCAGGTCATTGATGTTCTTAAGTCTTCTCAGTGTTAAGGAAAGTCTCTTTAGAGCACATCAATGTCAGAGCAGTGGTGGGGTCTTCCCTGTTAGAGGATTGCTTCCAGGTGATGTTATAGACAAACTTGCATGCTTTGTGGATGGCTTCACTGGTTCAGGGGTGAATGAAGAATGCCCATTTTCTGAGGCCTGTGCCAGGTCATTATGTCAATGTTCAGGGTGTAAAGTCCCGTTGCACTACAAGGTTTGTGTGTTTCAATCTCTATTAGATAAGATATTATTTGTATGTACAGTATTTTTCCATTTTAATGTGCCTATGCAAACAAGGAACAATGCCACATGGTGTTATCGGAGCATATGGGGCCATAAGAACAAGTCAACAATCCCCATGACATGGTTCGATCATAAGCATTAAACTGGGGAACTCTATCACCAAAATTCCTTATTGAACAGCTCACAAAAAGAAAAGATAAAAAAAAAGTGGGTAGAATCGTCACTGTATAAGAGAATATTTAGTACGACTTATAGCTGTCAGAGAAAAAACACATAAAATATTTAAAAGACATACATGTCCATCTTATGTCTTTTAAAATAGTTGGGGGTTGTTAGATCCAATGCATTGCTTTGGTTTGTGATTAGGATTGTGCAGTACTGAAGTTAAAAAGAGTAATGTGGGTTACTGATGGTTGGGGGGGTGAGAGAGTTAAGGAGTAAAATGAGCTTTGTAGGGATGTGCAAAAGGTCAGAATACAAAATGGACATTCTGCACACGCAGAACATAACTTAAGGATAGGGAATACTCTTTATATATACTGTGCACACGAGGGTGCTAGCCCCTGCATGGTTTTGAACATGTAGACTGGTAAGAAATTGCCAGTGACAACCTTAGTGCAACCGAGCAAATCTCAGCCCACCCCAAGTTAGGACCCACCATTTCTGGCCACCTAGGCTGTCACCCAGGGAAGGCCTGGAGGCCAGAGGCAGAAGATGGGATGGCAGGGAGCCTATCAAGGCTCCCAGTACACCCAAGCTAGGGAGAAGGCCTTCGACATGAGGTCTCCCCAAACCCCATGCCAGCTAGAGCTAGCCTCCAGATAAAGAAAGGATTCGGCAGAGAGCCGGAAGCCATGATCTGCCCGCTCTCTACCCTGTGCCCTTCCCACCCTAGTGCTGCGTGAAGGACGAGGAAAACTTGGGACCCCTTCCAGGAGGGACCACCCAACACCTACCTTGTCTGGCTGCCTGGGCTGGCACCCAGGGAAGGCCTGGAGACCAGAGCCAGAAGAGGGGATGGCTGGGGGCCTATCAAGATTCCCAGCACACTCAATCTAGGGAGGCCTTCGACATGGAGTCTCCCAAACCCTATGCAGGCTAGAGTTAGCCTCCAGATCAAGAAAGGATTCAGTAGAGAGCTGAAAGCCAGGATCACCAAGACATTTTTGAAGAAAGTGTAGGTATGCTTTCTCCCAAACTTCCAGAAGCACTGACAGCTGAAAACATGCCCCACAAAAGCCACAGGATCAGCAATAGTGCTTTTAATTACTGTACAACTCTATTTTTTGTTTAAGATTGTTATTCTTCTAGGAACACACCAATTTTCACAAATGTACTGTACTCTTTTTTCTCTCTCTCTCTCTCTCTTTTTTTCTTTACTATTTTTTTTGGGGGGGGGTACACCCGGTGATGCTCAGAAGTTATTCCTGGCTATGACCTCAGAAATCACTCCTGGTTTGGGGAACCATATGGGACGCTGGGAATCAAACCGAGGTTCCGTCCTGGGTCAGCCACATGCAAGGCAAGCGCTCTACTATTGTACAACTGCTCAGCCCTATTTTTTCTTTTTCTTAATTTCTCTTCCATTCATTTGTATACAAATATATTATGACCATAGTTACAAACATATCTGTAGTTGGGTTTCAGTCATAAATAAGAACAGTCCCCTTCACCAGTGCAACATTACCACCACCAAAGACCCCATCTTCATGTTTCTCCCTTCCCCTGTCTGCATTTGGGACAGGCATTCTATTTCTCTCATTGACTACTATTGTCATTATAGTTGTTAGGGTAGTTATATCTGTAACTGCACTCATCAGTCTTTGTGGTAAGCTTCATTTCGTGGGCTGGTCTTCCAGCCCTCATCTCTATTATCTCTGGGTATTATTGTTTTTTTTATTATTTGCTTGTTTTTTGTCTTGGGGCCATTCCCAGTGATACACAGGGTTACTCCTGGTTATGCAGTCAGAAATTGCTCCTGGCTTGGGGGACCACATGGGATGCCAGGGATCAAACCAAGGTTCATCCTGGATTGGCTGCATGCAAGGCAAATGTCCTACCACTATGCTATCACTCAGCCCTGGGTATTATTACAATATCTTTTATTTTTCTTAAATCCCACAGATGAATGAGACTATTCTGTGTCTACCTCTTTCCCTCTGATTTATTTCACTCACATTCTTTAAATGAAATTAAAATTTAAAATTCTATTGGAGGCAATTTCTAACATTTTCTGACAACTATCCTAGTGCCTTCCAGTAATGTTCAGAATCCATTCTTTTTATCTATGTCATTTCTATGTATGTTATCTTACTTTAGTTTGTTGGTAATTAGAGTGATGTTAAGACAGACTTGGTGTACCTTGGTAGTATCATGAGAATCCTACCCCTATTGAATGTTATTCTTTGACAATGATAGTGTTAAGTCCCTTGCCAAGATATAGATATATGTGTGTGTTTCTATGCATATAGATACACATCTTTGTATCTGTAACTAAACCATTATTTTCTTAACAGAAATCCTTGAGGCAATTGTAGAGATTATTTGCAAATATTCTTATTTGTTTGTTTCTTTGGGCCAGATCCTGTGACAATCAGGAGTTACTCCTGGATATGTGCTCAGAAATCTCTCCTGGCTTGGGGAACCATATGAGATGCTGGGGGACCCAGCCACTGTGGTCTCTCCTAGGTTAGCTGCGTGCAAGGCAAACGCCCTATTGCTGCACCACTCCTCCAGCCCCTAATGCAAATATTCTAAGAATACCCATGACTTTCTTCAATTAGGTGGAACAAACACTCCTAAAATTTATTTGGAACAATAAACACTCATGAATAGCTAAAGCAACCCTTAGGAAAAGAAGACAGGAGGCATCACTTTCCCAATTTTAAATTGTACTACAAAGCAATAGTCATTAAAATAGCATGGTATTGGAATAAACACAGGCCCTCAGATAAGTGAAACAGAGCTGAGTATTTAGAGAATGTTCTCCAGACATACAACCCATTGATCTTTGATAAAGGGGCAAGAAATCCAGAATGGAACAAGGAAAGCTTCTTCAGCAAGTGGTGTTGGGACAACTTGTCAGCCACATGAAGAGCAAACTCGAACCTCCATCTAACACCATATACAAAGGTCAAATTCAAATAGATTAAAGACCTTGATATCAGAGCTGAAACCATAAGATATATAGAAGAGCACATAAATAAAACACTCCAGACTTTAAGACTAAAGGCATCTTCAAGAAGGAAACAGCACTCTTCAAACAAGTGGAAGCACAGATGGGAATACATCAAGCTGAGAAGCTTATGCACCTCAAAGGAATTAGTGATGAGGATACAAGGGTCTCCCACAGAATGGGAGAAAATATTCACAAAGCACCCATCAGATAAGGGGCTAATATCTAACATATATAAGGTATTGACAGAACTGAACAGATATTTTTTCTAAAAAAAATGGGTTAGATGAAATAAACAGAAAATTCCTCAAATAAGATATACAAATGGCCAAAAGACACAGGAAAAAATACTCCACATCACTTATCATGAGGGAGATGCAAATAAAAACAACAGTGAGGTACCATCTCATGCCACAGAGACTGGCACACATCACAAAGAATAAGAAAAATCAGTGCTGGCAGGGATGTGGGGAGAAAGGAACTCTCATTCACTGCTGGTGGGAATGCAGTCTTGTTCAGCCTTTATTGAAAACAATATCGATATTTCTCAAAAAACTGAGGAAATTGAGCTCCCCTATGATCCAGCAAATACCATTCCTAAGGATATACCCCAGGAAAACACACACACACACAACACAAAAATACCATCTGCACATCTATATTAATTGCAGCATTATTTACAATAGCCAGACTCTGGAAATAATAGAGATGCCTGAAAACAGATGGGTGGCTAAAGAAACTGTGGTTCATATACACAATGGAATACTATGTAGCCATCAGAAGAAATGACGCCTTGAAAATTTCTTTTTTCTTTTTTTGGTTTTTGGGTCACACCCGGCAGTGTTCAGGGGTGACTCTTGGCTCTACGCTTAGAAATTGCTCTTGGAGGGGCAGGTGAGGTGACGCTAGTTTGCCTTGCAAGCGCTAGCCAAGAAGGACTGCGGTTTGATCCCCTGGCATCCCATGTGGTCCATCCAAGCCAGGGGCAATTTCTGAGCGCTTAGCCAGGAGTAACCTCTGAGTATCAAATGTGTGTGGCCTCCCCCCACCCCAAATAAATCGCTTCTGGCAGTCTCGGGGGACCATATGGGATACTGGGATTCGAGCCACTGTCCTTGTGCCATGCAAGGCAAACGCTTTATCTCCATGCTATCTCCCCTGAAATTTTCTTATACATGGATGGGCATGGAATCTATTATGCTAAGAGAAATAAATCAGATGGAGATAGAGAGACACAGAACAGAGTCTCTTATCTATGGGTTTTAAGACAACTAAAAACTATTATTGTAATAATACACAGAGACAATAGAGATGAGGGCTGGGGGGGGGTCTGGCTCATGATATGAGATTGCCACAAAGAGTGGTGAGTTCAGTTGGAGAAGTGACTACACTGATATCTACCATGACAATGGAAATGAGTGAGAGAACTAGAATGTCAGTCTGAGAGCAGGCAAGGTGTGGAGAGGAGGGAGATGGAGGGCATTGGTGGTGGGACTGTTGAACTGATGAAGAGGTGGTGCTCTTTTTTTAAATTTATGTGACTGAAAAACCCAGCTACAAACATATTTCTTTTTTTTGGTTTTTTGGGCCACACCTGGTGACGCTCAGGGGTTACTCCTGGTTATGCGCTCAGAAGTCGCCCCTGGCCTGGGGGACCATATGGGGCACCGGGGGATTGAACCGCGGTCCGTCCAAGGCTAGCGCAGTAAGGCAGGCACCTTACCTCCAGCGCCACCACCCGGCCCCTCAAACATGTTTCTAATCATGGTTATTAAATAAAGATAAGGGGCCAAAGAGATAGCTTGGAGGTAGGGCATTTGCCTTTCATGCAGAAGGATGGTGGTTTGAATCCCAGCATCTCATATGGTCCCCCGAGCCAGGAGCGATTTCTGAGTGTAGAGCCAGGAGTAACCCCTGAATGTTGCCAGGTGTGACCCCTAAAATAAAACAAAACAAAACAAAATAAGAATAGGGGTTGGAGCAGTGGCGCAGACGGTAGGGCATTTGCCTTGTACAGGCTAATCTAGGACGAACCTCAATTCTATCCCCTGGCATCCCATATGGTCCCCCAAGCCAGGAGCGATTTCTGAGTGCATAGCCAGGAGTAACTCCTGAGCATCACCGGGTATGGCCTAAAAACCAAAAAAATAAAAAAACACTAACAAAAGAAGACTATTCTAATGCTTAACCATAGAAATAGCTGCAGAATGCACATGGAAGCCATGGACTCCCAATATAGTGCTCATTATAATCATGTTTTAATTTTAGAGTCTTTTTTTTTTTTTTTTTTGGTTTTTGGGTCACACCCAGCGGTGCTCAGGGGGTTACTCCTGGCTGTCTGCTCAGAAATAGCTCCTGGCAGGCATGGGGACCATATGGGACACTGGGATTCGAACCAACCACCTTTCGTCCTGGATCGGCTACTTGCAAGGCAAATACTGCTGTGCTATCCCTCCTGGCCCTAATTTTAGTGTCTTAATTTTAATACTAAGCTGTTTATAATACATTTTTAATGGTTTTGTTCACAGTGGTCTTGGAGAGTATGTTGGATACTCTAGTTTCACATTACAGTGCTACATTCTATTAGACCTCCAATACTTTGCTCAATAAAACAATGTCTTAACATATATTCTGAACTATTCATTTTTTTTCTTTTTGTTTTTTGGGCTGCACCCGGTGACTCCCAGGGGTTACTCCTGGCTATGAGCTCAGAAATCGCGCCTGGCTTGGGAGACCATATGGGACGCCGGGGGGTTGAATCTAGGTCCGTCCTAGCCTAGCGCAGGCAAGGCAGGCACCTTACTTCTAGCGTCACCATGCTGGCCCCTAAACCATTCATTTTCTTATTGATTATGCTTGCCAATATGATCTAGTGTTTCTGTCTACAGATATCTTTGGAAAAAGCATCATCTGCACATATGTTGTGCTACAGTGCTCATTCTTTAAAAATATGTCTTTGCAACTTATTTTCAATTCAAGCTAGTTTACTATTATATCATAATGTCTTATTTTTGTTTGTTTGTTTGTTTTTTGGGCCACACCCAGTGACACTCAGGGGTTACTCGTGGCTATGCGTTCAGAAGTTGCTCCTGGCTTGGGGGACCATATGGGAACCAGGGGATCGAACCGCGGTCCGTCTTAGGCAGCACAGGGAAGGCAGGCACCTTACCTCCAGCGCCACCGCCCGGCCCCATATCATAATGTCTTTGTTCTCAGTTTACCTCCAGGAAAGGAATGGATGATTAAGACCCATTATATGATACTCTATAATGTAGACTCATTTTATAGTGCTCTTTACCACATTACTTAGTAATCTAGACTTGAAAAATATATATTTTTGTGAATGGCCTATGTACAAGTTTACCCTTACCGATTGTGATTTTCCTAGGACTTTTAGTCTTTTCCATCTGACCTACCTTATTTATATTTTTAAGTGCTTTGACCCATTCCAGCTGGGTCAATTTTACAAGTGCAACCTATGAATCAATCTTCATTGTGTGTGTGTGTGTGTATTGGCCATCTCTATTCTAGTTAATGTCTGTCTATATTTTATATAGTCCTTCCCTCTGTTTTCTATAGCCCTTACTCTTTCCCCCTTCCTTGCTTATCACTTTAAAAATCCTTTTATACTGTTTCCTTTAGTTCTCTCATCCCTGATTTGTTATTTCTTATTTAACCCTTTTGTTCCTCAGTTCTTCACTTCTCAGGAACCAGAATATTATCCCCACTCCCATTCCTCTTTCCTCCCTTTATCATGGACTGCTGATTTTGACTGGATTCATCTTTTGAAAGAACCTTGGCTCTAGGACATGTCCTGATTTGTGACTGCTGTGAGCCACTTTTCAGACTGCTACAAGACTGCAATGTTGTCAGCTGAAGCTGTGCTTCTGATTCTCTTATATTTCAAAAGACTAAAAGGGAATATTTTTTTTATCTCTTTTGTATATTTCTTTAGATGTATTTCCTTAATATATGTAATTCTTTATTGTTTATGTCCTTATATATATGTAGTTCTCCCCCCCCTTTTGAATTTGTTTAGTAGAAAATATTAGTAGGGGGCCAGAGAGATAGCATGGAGGGAGGGTGTTTGCCTTGCATGCATAAGGACAATGGTTTGAATTCCGGCATCCCATATGGTCCCCAAGCCAGCCAGGAGCGATTTCTGAGCATAGAGCCAGGAGTAACTGAGCACTACTGGATGTGACCTAAAACTCAAAAAAAAGTAATGTTAGTAGGTTTGTATCTCTTGGGTTCTGTGTTTTGTATACAAACCAGGTTATAGGAATTGCTTAGTGATGCTCTGATTTTGACATAGGATCAGTGCAAAAACCAAGATCTTTAAAAACTTAAGCCTGAATGACAACTTTAATGAGAACTTTTCTTGGGACCATGAAGAAAGTCTTTGGGGTTTGACAATTAGTATGCCTGGAGCCTTTAGTTGGTCTTATGACAGGATGCCATATGCCATATATGACAGGGCCATCCTGTTTTTAGGCCAGAGATATTTTTTCTATCTACTTTTCCCAACTTTTCCTGTGCCTATGCAAAAGAAAACTGCTTTCCTTTTTTATCTTTTAGGTAAGGGTGCATGTCTTTTGCATAGAACCTTGGGAAATGAAATACGTTGTTTTACCTCATATTTTTTGCACTTTCTATAAAATTAAGAAGGGGGAGTTGTTGGAATAAGCCATTTTCATTCTATTCACGATTATTCTTCTTTGCCTGTGCTTGTCACTCATGAACTGACAGTACCTCTGGATTGGTTCCTTACCCCGAGCTGGTCTCCACCCAAGAGGGTGGTTATTCTCTTCCTAATAAAGACTTTGGGTCTTAGTGAGAAGCTGCTTATGGTTTTTGTTTCTACAACTAGTCTATCTGCAAGCTGGTATCTTTTGCTAGTGAGTGGGAAGGCTTGTGGTAGAAGTTTCCGGAACCTATTTTATTCTCTTAAATCTTGTGTGGATTATTTTCCGTGTTGGGTGTTTGCTTCCAGATCTGTGCTTCCGAGGAATTAGGACATGAGGCTTCCGCTTCATCTGGTGATTTATGTGAAGTTGGGGGAGAAAGTTGGAAGCCCCAAAGAAAGGTAAAAATTCTTTTCTACCCACCTCTGTCACCTAGGAAAATCTAGGATTGTGAGAAAAAAGATCTAGATCTTGCCCAGGTCCGTTGCATTCACCCACAGAAAATAATTTTTGGAGGGGACAAACAGTGAAGTAAAAAAATTATTTTCAGGTACTGAGGAAAGGGTGGGATAAGAGAGAGCAATAAGTAACATACATAAGAGAGAGCAACCTCTTATACAACCCAGGTACAACCCAGGCACAGACAGCATATGTGCACACCTACCTCCTTTGTTCTAAGTTGACTTTTCTAAGGTTTTTTCAACCTCCCCATGGGGACTTTCTATCCAGGTAAAAGTCTTGTTGCTATGGTATTGGATGGTCTTCTTTGATATTCCTCTTCGG